>ANSM01008172.1:0-10209 GCA_000347735.1 Cercospora canescens BHU
ATGGTTTTGGGGCCGCGGTCGGAGGGTTTGCGTGGTCCGCCGAAGCCGCCGGAGCCGCGGATGAACATTGTGCCTTCGTTGTAGAAGAGGGGTTTCTTGGTGGCTTGGTCGAAGGTCGTGTTGCCGCGTTTGACGATTGCGGCGTTGCCTTTGTCGATGGCTTCGATGAGTTTGGTGTCGGTTTCGAGGGTCCCTTCGGTGGGGATGGGCCATTGGTGGATTTCGAGGTATTGTTCTCCGTGCAGGAGTTGGCGTTGGTCGTAGTTGGGGACGATGTCTGGGAGATTCCAGGGCGCTTTGGCGAAGTAGGTGGGGACTACGCCGAAGGTGGGGATTACGGAGAAGTTGTCGGCGCCTTCGAAGACGAGGTCTAGGTCAGTGCGTTTGGCGCCGACGCCGAGGTTGTAGAGGATCACGTCGCGGTCGTCGTAGGTGTAGGTGGAGAGGGTGGACTTGGCTTCGATGGCGGACTGGATTTTGGCAATGTATCCGCGTTTACTGCGCGCGTCATTGCTATCGTCGAGGCCGGCGGCTCGGATTGCGTTGCCCGAGGTATACTTGCTCCCATCTTGTGGACTCTCTGGCCAGTCGGCGTCTTTGTCGAAAGCAATGATCTTGGGGAAAGCCTGCGAGATTGTCAGCGTCCAGGCCTGATAGGATCACCCGATGAGGCCTCACCTCAGCTACAGCCTCGACGTTTGGAGGCCCTGCTTTGAAGTCAAAGTCTACACCGCGTGCACGCTGCCATCTAGTATGCGCAAACCATCCTCCAGCTGCTTCGAAGATACCGCCTGTCGCAGGTGGCTTTTCGCTGCACAAGGCTGCCACGAGCGGGGCCACATAATCTGCCTTCATTGTCTGCACGTCTTCCTCTGGCCAAATTGTGCGTGTCATATTTGTGCCCGCTGCAGGCGCCACAACATTGACGACGACGTTGTACTTCTGGCCTTCTCGTGCAATTGCCTTCGTGAATCCCAAAATCGCCGCTTTCGCCGCAGCATAATTGGCTTGGCTGTTGTCCGGTTAGCGCTGCTCCCATAGAGCACAGGGCTTTATCGTACCCAAAGTTGCCATAGATGCCGGACGTGGATGTGATGTTCACAATGCGGCCGTACTTCTGCTTCACCATGTGTGGCAAAGCAGTTTTGATCGTCTTGTATGTTCCTCGAAGATGGACACTGACCACCTGGTGCCACATGTCATCTGTCATGTTTGCGAAACTGCGATCTGTTAGAGTTCGTGTCAGGTACGCGTTCAGAAGGAGTATCGTCTTACGCGTTGTCGCGAAGAATACCTGCATTGTTAACAAGAATGTCGATGCGGCCATGAGTTTGGAGTACGGCATTGACGACAGCGTCGCCTTGCTCTACAGAGATATCACAATGCGTGGCGTCGCCGCCTGCTTTTCGGATCTCCTCCGCTACAGCGCCAGCATTTGAGACGTCGTTGACTACGATGATGGCGCCGTGCTTGGCCAGATGTTTGGCGTAGGCTCGACCAAGACCTGCTCCGGCCCCAGTCACGAGTGCAATTTTACCTTTCAAGCCTAGACCTTCAGCAGATACAGGCTTGTTCGATGTCAGGTTGGCAGACGTCTTGAGCAGGCTCATAATATCTGCCGACTGATTGGGATGCTCTGCATCGGTAAAGTCCACTACCTTTTTCCAGTTGTCGATTATATGCTGCCCAGACAAATCCGTATCAGGCTTGAGCAAGAGACCCTTTGAACGCTCCCATCGAATTTTTGCAAAGTGGCCGGCACCAGCCTCGAAGATGGACCCGCTTTCGCGACAATTCTGGTGCGTGAGGTAACCAACAAGCGGAACGACCCATTCCGGTGCCATTAGATCCATCATTTCCTTTGGCCACACGGTCTGAGTAAGTCGACTTGCGGCACCAGGCGCAAGAATGTTAGTGAGAATGTTGTATTTGGCGCCTTCTTTGGCAAGCGTCTCGCCCAATCCAACAAGAGCGAACTTGGCGGAGGCATAGTTTGATTGCCCAAAGTTGCCAAAAAGGCCCGAGGCTGACGTTGTCTGAATAATGCGACCATATTTCTGTTTGCGGAAATACGGCCACGCTGCGCGAGTTGTCTTGAAGGCGCCGTGTAGATGTACATCATGCATTACGTCCCAGTCGGCATCCGACATTTTCCGCAGCGTAATGTCTCGCAAAATGCCGGCATTATTGACTATGGCTCAGTCTTAGCAGTATGACTGGAATCATTCGATCAGTGTCGTCCTACCAAGGATGTCGATACGCCCGAAGTTGTCCATGGCCGTTTTGATAATCTTGTCGCCCTCCTGAACGGGATCATAGTTGGCTACAGCTGTATAGCCACTCTTCCTCAGTTCAGCAACGACTTGATCAGCCACGGCACCACTTTTCTCGTTTGTCTTCGCGTTGAACGACCCGCCCAAGTCGTTAACAACGACCTTTGCTCCACGGGCTGCAAAGAAGCGAGCGTACGCTCTGCCCAGACCCGCACCTGCACCAGTCACCACACAAACCTGGCCATCATATCGAAGTTCGGACATTTTGAAGCTGTCGTCATGCAATTCTTGCCTATTTAAGATGAGTGCATAAGATGAGCTTGAATCAATGGACGACAGGCAACGCGGCAGTGATTCTATAGAAATTCGCAGTGGCAGTCTAGAAGTGATCAACAGGTGAAGCCGCCAACGCGGGGCGGCAAAGCCGAAGCCGAGGAGGATGACAATTCCCGGCTGACTCTGCTCTCGAGCCAAACACATTACCGTGCAAAATCCGCAGAAAGCGTGCCAGACCGATCGGCAAGAGAAAGGCGTGGTACAAGTCGCCAAAATTATGTCAATCTTGGGCACTAGAGCAATGAAGCGGAGACGGAAGACTCTGTAAGCTTCGCAACCCTCATTCTCTCATCGCACTTATTACTCTTTGATGCTTAGCGATAGTGTCTGGAGATGAAGTTCGTAAGGCGTACTCGTGCAAGTTTGCGTTGTTCGCGCTCGGTGGGGCTTTGTCAAGCCATTGTTATAGGAGTTTGGCCAACAGCTGACCTAAGCTCGCGTCAGAAACAGATCTCATAATTTACAAGGAGGCATCAATACGTGCGAACACCTCTCATGAAAAAGGCAATTCATTTTCGAATTCTGCTGCTTCCAAATCAGCTTCGTCAATGCGACGTATTCCGACCCTTCTTTCCGTCGGAAAGAGCTTGAGTGCAGGTGACAGCCATGACGGCAGCGCTGAACAGTGGCAGAAGAACCCTCAAACAGCCCGTAGTGATCGAAGCCAAAAATGATGGGTCTGTTTTTCTTGGCTGGTGAGCTCACAGACTACAGACTTCCAGCAGCACATCGGTCTAAACAAGACATATGAGACTCGGACAGTACGAGCTTGTCAAATGCTTGGTGCTTATTAGGCCATTCTTTGTTGTTCGTAAGTGAACAGCTTACTGGGGTTTGAGCTCGGCCTGTTGCGGGTTAAGTACCCCCTTTGCCTTTTTCATTGATGCTGACAGGCTCTGATGTGCGGTGCTTACGCTAGTAGTAAGAAGAGGACTGAGCAGCTTATGTGCCGGCGCTCAATGTGATTAGAGCTCGACCCGAGCGAGGACCGGGTGCCATATTCAACTGATCGCGGTCAGCTCTTGCAGGCCCAACGGCATGGAACGACGCTGGCATGTCCTTGGGTAAGAGGATTGCGGCTCGAGCGAATTCGAAAGTACCACGACCGTGCCCAGGCCTGACTTTTGCCTCGAGGATGAAAGTCAGATGAATTTTGGATTGCGTTGGGAAACACATGAGAAGAATGGCTCGCGGGAAGAAAGACAACTGTTTCGGCTGCATTCGGCCCGAGATGATGCCTCCAAGGCACTGGGACCTCGTACACCATTCTATAATTGCCACCACCATCACCACTGCACCACTGCACCACACATCATCATCAGGCGCTCATCCGATGACGTATAAGATGGTTTGCATGGCAAGTTCTCAGCTTTGTCCCGCAACATGCATCCTCACGTGCAGCAACGCGCGGCATGATTACATGTCCGCGGGATCCGGGCGCCGTCGGTGTCGTACCTGATACCGGGATGGCCATGCTAGTGATGATCTGCATGGGCGCCTCTGCACTAGTGTCTGAGACGCAGGTCTCGTAAGAAAACGGACATGCCTCAGCTTCACCCGCACAAGTTCCCAGCAGTCACCCACGGCGACTGGCATTCAAGATGGTCGCATTTGCTGCAGGCCGAGCCGCAGCACTCTTGACAGCCATTCTCGGTCTGAGCACTGCACACAGCCCCGAATGTGAATACGGGAATGGGTTGGCATTTCGTATGCTGGAGAGCAATATCGCACGTCGTCAAGGTCTCGAAGCGACAAATGCTCCCACGGGTCAACTCGAGCTAGGCTTCTTCCAGCAGGCACTCCGTGAGAGCATTGCCGCCACCAGAGATCGAAGTCAGAGGCAGAGATGGCAGGAAATCTTGGCGACAAGCGTCACAAGTGCAATCGGCACACTTTCCAATGCCACCAGAAACACTGAGTTGGTACTCGATCGCCTCTCAATAGGCTCGGCCATGATCCAACTCTACAACCAGACGAAGAACGAGAGCATGGTCCCGGCCATCCGAGCTCTGCAGCAGTCGGTAATTGACCAGAAGCGCAACGACAACGGTGGATTATGGTACTACGATAACCAACTTAATCAGTCTGCATACCATAATCTCAGCTATCTGGATGGCATGTTCTCGTATGCACCGTTTGCCGTCCTGTCGCAGAACTTCAACTTTACCGAGGCCGATGCCAATTTTGGCGAAGATGCAGCCCTCAAGCAACTGCGAATCCTTCGAAGCATTTGCGAACGTGAAGACGGTCTGTACGTCCACGGCTACGATCCGACAAAAGACCATGCCTGGGCGAAGAATACTACGAACGGCTCAAGTCCCCTCGTCTGGTCTCGTGCGTTGGCGTGGTACACTCTTGGAGTTGTAAACACGATCTCTCTGACGGAGACGTCAACCAGCACCGCCGCACAGACTTTCAAGGACTACTATCATGATCTTATCATTGCTCAGCTTGATGCAAGCGACAAAGCTGTCGCAGGCGGTGGTTATGGGGTTTGGCAGATTGTCGATCGTCCGAACGAAAGCGCAACCGGCAACTTTGTCGAGGCAAGCTCTAGCTTGATGACCGTGTATTCCATGTTGAAGGGGGCCAGATCGGGATGGCTAGAATATGATCCTCTCAGAGAGCGAGCGGAGACTACGGGCCTGGGCATCTTTCAGGCCATCAGGCGGTACTATGTGACTGAACAGGATGGAATTCTTAACCTCAACGGCACGAGCTCAGTGGCCTCTTTGAGCGGCAACGTGGATTACGAGGTAAGCATGCTTTCGCGGACAACTTTGTTTCCGGCGCTGACAGTGTCAAAGTATTATGTGACCAGACCGACTGTGACGAACAGCTTAATCGGCACAAGTGCGTTCATCCTGGCTGCATTGGAAGCAGAGAAGCGATGCTACCTCTAACTCAATACTCTGGAAGCTGTGTCTCTGCTGGGTATACAACAATTCGGTCGATATCGGCACCCAATGTCCCATTACCGTTCGACAATCCTCCAATTGTGATCGTGTTGTTGTTTCCCTCGTTCAACGTCAGCAATAACGGGGTTGACAAGATGATACTCTTGTGCGTATCGCGCTGTCGTAGCTCGTGCACCTCCGTCTCGTCCCCGTTCACAATCACACTGCTGATACGTCGCAGAACCCAAGTTCCACCGATTCGGTCCGGAGTTCCAGCTGGCTGGTCACCAAATCCCATGTCATCTGTGTTCTGGTAATAGAACGAGACCCATTGCGGACTACCGCTGCCCTCGATACCTTCAAAAGTCACGGTGCTCTCATTACCGGAAATGCCAGTCACGATCAGTCCCCCGCTTGCAAAATTCGCCTCCTGCTTGAACGCGTCGCCTTCCACAATCGCATCTTTGCCGTAGTAGGTCTTCCCTTCGAGAGGGGTCCAAGTACCCTTCTCAACGTCAAGGTCGTACACATCGTGCCACTCGAGCTCCAGAGTCTTGTCTTCTTCGCAGATCTGCATCGGAAGCCAGATATACCGGCTTTCCCAGACAGAGCGGGAATCCCATTGGTCGCCGAGATAGAGATACGTGGTTTGCTCGGTGCCGTTAATGCGAATCGAGAAGCCAGACTGAGAGTTGTAGGTTCTAGTGTATGGCTCTGAGATGAAGAATGGTTGCGACCAGGGGCCGGAGAGAGAATCAGCTCGGAAGGCGATGACATCTGTCACACTTGTTAGTCTCAAGCGAGCCGTACCAGTTGCCGAAGCTGTGGTGACACCCACTATTTGGACGATATCCAGTCTTGTGGCTCATCAATGCCCAGTAACTGGTATCCGTCTGGATGATTGTTGGCGCTTCAAGATCGAATTTGTCCCATCGGAACACGACTTCATCGAGTTTCGAGATCTCGTCGTTGAAACTTGTCAAGTAAACATCCCGGCCTTCTCGGCGATCTCCATTCGAATACAAAGCGTAAGTCTTGCCGTCTTTGTAGTCGGTGAACATGCCGAAGTCTTGCGACCAATTTCCTAGAGGTGCGACGGCGTCGACGAAAGTGTATGGACCGGTGATGTTGGGAGATGTCGCAAGACCTTGCAGAAGCCAGCCGTAAGTGCTATTATCAGCGTGCCACCACATCTAGAAGACCTGTCAACATCTATTTGGTGCGCAATCCCAAAGTTGTGCAAGACAGCTTACATGATATTGCTGTGCAGGATCGCTCCAAGCCACTTTGGGCCTTTGAATGATGTGCTCTGGTCCAATGTATGGATGCCCCTCGATCGGTTCTTTGGAAAGAAGCCTCATCAGCATGACTTTCAAGTCGGCTGACTGAATCCCTTATCGAAAAACTCACCTAGAGCCAATCCATGGTACTCCCATGTTCCAAGGTCATCCGAGCTGTAAACCGAGACACCTCCTCCTTCTGGCTGATCTTCTGTCTTGCGCTCACCAAACCAGTAGAATCTGTCATCTTCATGGCTGACTGTGATCCCGCCAGCATGTGCGTTGACAAAATTGCCTTCGGTGTCCAGCCATTTGCCTCCTGGCACGATGTACTTGGCTTGGGTTGCAACAGCAAGACATAAACAGACGATGAACTGCAACATTCTGATAGATCCTCACAAGTCTCGAACGATCTCAAAGCGTCGCCATTGCACGCACTTTTCTATATCCATGTGATGTCGTCTTGCAGGATGCATGGTCGGCGAGTGTTGGACCGAGCTCTCCTCTCGCCAAGCCTCTTGGTTACACTTAGGGTGGTGATCTTGTGCAATAGCAGCACGAGTCGACGCAGCTTTCCTTTGAACATAACAGCGAGTTCTTGACCTAAGAATGGTGTCGGTCAATTATTCCGTCCTGTTGCAGCTGTCTGTTGCCTATGAACGACCCGAAAGAAGAATTGGTTTGACCCCCAACCACAAGAACCCTTGTCGCATTACAAACCGCTCTTTACACAATGAATGATGCATCTTCAAGGGAAAAATCAATTCATCGACCGCGTATCCCACTGTGAGGCCTACTGTCCATCGCCATTCTGAACTGTCGCCAACACGTCAAGATACGCCTTGCTGTCGAAGAACTCCTCCAGCCGCACCATGAGACTACCGTCCTTATTGAAATCCATGATCTGAATCATATCATACTCAAAATCTTGCCCATTGGGAATCGTGATATGGAGCGAATTGTACACCATTGCTTTCCTGCCTTCGGAATCGAAGATCCGTTGCGAGGGAGTGATCTAGGATAGCAATTAGCATCATTGTGCGATACAGTTGCTCTTGCGAATGTTGGAGTCTTACCTTGAATGCCTTGAATGTTGGAGTCAAGAGGTTGTGCCACAGGTCATGGAATTCTTCAGTGTTCAGTTCCTTTTGTGCAAGGGAGGATGGAAGGGCTCGGAATTTAAAGTCATCCGATCGGACTACCATCATGGATTGGAAGTCCCAAGCGTTGAGAGAATCGAGTGTGACTTGCACAACCCGTTTCATGTTCTCGAGAATTGGAGCGGTTGATGCCATTGTTTGGGGTCCTCACAAGAGATTTAGTTTTCGAAGATTGTTGAATTGCAGGACTGATGGATTTGACTGGATGTCTGGCAAGCCATTGTGATACAGGAGATGTCCTTTATGTACTATCAGCCAGGTCTGTCTTGACCGTGTCAATTTGCTGATAGATCATTGATGGTCGCAACGGTGTCAGTGGAATGCCTAAGGCCCCGAATGTCCGAAGTACCGTAAAATGACAAAGCAACGAATCCTTCGTGCCGCCAAGACAGGGCGGCAGAGAGCACAATGTGGATGGCAATACCAGTCTCGTGGTCGTCATTATCGCATCGACCCATGATGCAATTCTTAAGAATCATTCAGAAGCCTTGATCTTCGTGCCCAGAGTTCCGCGGTTCATGATTGGGCCGATCCTGCGTGATATTCTCAATTCCTTGGCAGAATCTGTCTTCGTACGCTGAGATTCCCGGTCAGTGTTGGTCATTTGTAAGATGCAGCGTAGGGAGTCATGGTGAATGGCGAGATGTATTGCTATGTTATTTTGTTGAGACGGAGTTAATTGCCAAGCCCCAGGCCTGAAAACTGCAACGGCGGCGGCAACCGTCCGACTTCATCTCCTCACCACTCACCACTCATCCCAAGACTGCAATCACAGTGCCCACCGACGCTATGGACAACGACTTAGCACCAGACTGGATTTTGAAGGCTGCCTTGGCCACCCAAGATACTGCGCACAAATCTTTTGTGCGAATGAAGCCCGAACTCCGACCACAGAATGAAGGACTCACCATGACTGTGCTTGGCTGCGGGACGATGGGCACTGCACTTCTGGGCGGAATCCTACGCTCTCTGAAACCTGGGTCAGAAGTGAGCAATGATGGGAGAAATCAGAATCGAAAACTCCTTCCGCGTCTACCTACGAGATTCAATGCTTGTGTCCGCAGCTCAGCGAGTGCGAAAAAAGTGCACAATGCGTTGGACAAATTGGAAGCTGACTTACATGTTCTCGAGAATGAGAATCTGAATGCGGTCAGGGAGTCCGACATTATCGTTCTCGCGTGTCATCCTGGCAGTCTAGAAGACAGCGTTTGTGAAGCGTTAGAAGGTAAGCTTCTCGTCAGCATCGCAGCGGGTGTATCACGGCAAGACATTCTCGGCGCTTTTTGCAAAGGCGATAGTAGCAGAGCAGACCAGATCACCGTTGTTCGTGCTGCGCCGAATCTTGCTGCTGCTGTTGGGGAGAGTATGACTGTGATTGCAAGATCGCACCCACCGCTCGAGCAAGAGAAGCTGGAATTGGTCGAGTGGATCTTTGAGAGCGTTGGAACAGTCGTCTACCTGCCAGAGCAAATGATGGATGCTGGAACAGCGCTTTGTAGCTCGGGCCCAGCGATCTGTGCGTTAGTCGCGGAATCTTTGGCTGCAGGTGCCATTCGTTCAGGTGTGCCTCGCGATGAGGCCTACGCGATAGCTGCACAGGTTATGAAGGGGACTGCCGTTATGCTGCAGAATGGCGAACATCCTGCTCTGCTGAGGGACAAATCTTCGGTACCTGGAGGCGGCGCTGCCACTGGCCTCCAGGTCCTTGAGGATGGTGCTGTTCGAGGCACAATTGCCAAAGCCGTGACGGCAGCTGCTGGTGTTCTTAAGACTGAAACAAAGTATTGAGCCGAAAAGCACCGGCCACGTCTGCTCACCGTGGTTTCCGTCTGGACGAGGAACAGCGTTCTTGAAGAATATGATTTGTGCAAATACGCCCCAATGATGATACCGGCACTCGCGATCAATTTCGTTGAGTAAATGTGCGTACAATTGTTCCAAAGAAACGAACTCTTGCCGAAGAGAACGTCGAGAAATTAAAGGTCTCCATCCCTGACTCGATCTCCGTGGCTGTCAGACGACTCTCGGCTGTCTCTTCGTCTGTTAGTAGCACCCATCTGCGGTCCGGCGCGCAGGAAGTCTGCCATGTCCGTCATATTATCCTCATTCCATCGCAGTTTCGCTCGAGATTTGCCTTTCCCCGATTTACCTGGATTCATATCCCCTCCAGCACCAGATAACTCCGGTCCAGCTCGCAGGAACTCTGCTAGGTCGCCGGTGCCTCTCTCGGGCGGCCGCGGCCGTGCATCCCTCGCTTCGGCAC
>ANSM01008186.1:0-16303 GCA_000347735.1 Cercospora canescens BHU
GCGGTCGTGGGGGTGGTAGAGGCAGAGGCCGGGGCCGGGGTCGTGGATTCTAGATGGGCAGAGATCACCACTTTGAAGCATCGCAGAATGAAATCGCTTTGGATGAAGAAGAGAAGAGGCACCCGGATCCACATCGAGGCGCATATACGCACAGGTGCGACGCGCGCGCCGCTGAACACCATGCGTCTTGATTGCGGTGGAGTCCAGGCGCAATGGGATGGGCAAGCTCGATCTGAGAGCGCTCCAGCGAGATACTGTATGGTCAGGAACTCCAAAAAGCTGGATCTTAGCAGTCGACACGGAAGTATCGATGATTTCGAATGAGCGTCCCGCACTGGGTTGTCAAGTTCGCGAGGGACTTCGTACGCAATGTATTGTAAGACACCGCCACCCTTCCAGTGCACTGATGTCTTTCCGAGTTTGCAAACCTACACATGCGATTATCGAGAACCACCTCGCAGCTTCGAGTGAAGCGTCAGTACCCACTAGGGCGTTCTGATTCACTGAGACAGGCGTTTGACTAACGACGGGTTCACGTGCATAGCTGCCGCACTTCTCACCAGTCGGACGCCGAGCTTCACTTGGAGCTGTAGCAATCAATAGGCTGCACGTGAGCTCTCCTGCAGCTCAAAGTGAAGGACAAACGGCGCGTCGCAAATATCTTCCAGCCACTTTGATTTCTCTGTTCTTCCTCAGTTATACTACTCTTTGCCTACCGCACTATCCACAAAATTGCGCGACGATATCTTAGTCACCACCCACTACAGCCACAACAAGCTTCACACATCAACCAACAACAAACAACTACCACCATCAAGATGCCTCCAAAGAACGCCTCGAGCTCTACCGCGGCCGTCGCTGCTAAGGGCGACGCTCCCAAGCTGACCGACACCGACATCAAGATGCTGCAGCTCGCATGGCAGTGCTTCGAAACCATGCCCAAGGTAGGATTTTGACTCGCTCCTCCTCGCGGCAACTAACATTTGCTAACTACAGCCGCCTGCAGGTCAACACGGCCAAACTTGCCCAGCTGAGCGGCCACAAGAACGCAGCTTCGGCAAACACGGCGTACTCCAATGCGCGTCGCAAGCTCCTCGGCGACGTCAAGTTGCCGCCTGCTGAGAAGACTCCAAAGAAGAAAGCGAGTTCTGCTGCTGAAGGCGACGAGGACGACGCAGAGGATGCTGCTGCTGCTCCTGCCGACACTCCTGTTCCAGCTTCGACCAAGAAGGGCAAAGCTGTCTCGCGCAAGCGCAAGGCTGCTGCTGAAGAAGACGACGAGGGCGAGGAGAACGGTGATGACGGAGATGCTACGCCTGTTGCGAAGAAGAAGGGCCGTGCGGGTGCCGCTGCCGCTGGCTCAAAGAAGAAGAAGCAGAAGGTCGAAGTCAAGGAGGAAGAGGGCGGAGAGGCGAGCGAGACTGCTGAGGGTGCTGCCGAGAACGAGGCCGACGATGAGATCGCAGTCAAGGCCGAGAAGGATGCTGATGAGGAAGGTGCTGCTGCTGCTGACCCGACCGTCAAGTCTGAGGGAGGTGAGGAGGCTGCTGGAACGGTTTGAATGGCCTAATACGGCAGACCGCGAGCGATATTGCATGATTGAACGAGATCCGAGCGACACACATATGGAGGCGCTAGGGGTTATGGGTGCGTGTACGCCGTTGGCAGGTGACGCTGGGGCTTGACGCTCAACACTTGTCAAATGAGCCATTCGGTATGAGAACTGCACAATCGAAAACCACGTCGAACGCATCCTCCCACTCGATCGTTCGATCACATGCTGGGATGTGCTCTTCCGAACACTTCAACACGCGCTGCGAGCAGAGGTATTGTTTTCTACTGTCTACCTCAACTGATATACCATCATGACCAAACATTCAAAACGCCAGCCCTGTTGCACTAGCTACATTGTGCCATTCACATAGTTCCAATCATGGGTATCATTCCTGCGTGTCTTCCTTTTTGCCGTCACAGAATAATACTCTACCATGGCCCCACAGGCTTCAATCTCAAGTGCATGCCATCCTTGGGCTTCGTAGTGACAACACCATGCGGAATCACGACCTCATCTGGTCGATCCAACGTCATTTCAAAACTTCCCACCAAAGCCGCAACCAAACATCGCAATTCCGCCTTCGCGAAACCCTGTCCGATACAGCTTCTCGGCCCATGCAAGAATGTCAGGATGTTGTAGTTGCTAGGTGCTCCACCTGAGTTGTTTGGTCGCTGCTCGCCTGTCTTTTCATCGGTGTCGATCCATCGATAAGGCGTGAATTCATCGGCATCAGGGCCCCATGATTCTGGGTTGCGGTTGATGGCCCATGGGGAAAGAAGGAGTTGGGTATCGGCGGGAATTCGTTGGCCGCAGATGGTGGCTTCTTTGGGATTCGTTCGGATTGTAATGGGGACAGTAGGGTATAGGCGGATAGCTTCGTTGCAGACGCCATTCAGTAGTGGAGCGCCCTCGAAGATTGTGGCGAGGTCTTCGTCGGAGATGTTTTTCTCGGGTGAGGGGATGTTGTTGCGAAGTTCTTCGCGCAGAGCCGTTTGAATTTCTGGATGTTTGGCAACGAGATAGGCCGTCCAGGTCAGAGCCGAAGACGTGGTTTCGTGCCCAGCAGCTAGGAAAGTCAGAAGTTGGTCGACCAGCTGGTGGTCAGAGAAGTTGTTGGATCGGATGCAGAGTGACAGGATATCCTTTTGGCTCTCAGATTCATGCTTGATGATCTCCTTCTTCTCAGCAATCAGCTTCAGGCAAATGTCCGTCAGCGTGTCGATGATGTGCTTGCTGCGCTCGTTGAGCCTGAGGGGAAGACTGCGAATGAGCTTGGCCGGTCCGAGGATTTGCCCTACGAAGAAAAGTTGCTTCTCTCTCGTTGGCTCGAGTAGCTCTTCATAGACTTGTACCAGTGGGTCATCGCTATTCTTCAATGCCTGGAAATCACGACCCATGGCGGCAAGGCCGATGATGTCGACAGTCACCTTCGTTGCCCAGTGGTTAATCTCCACGACGGAAGTCTTGCTATCGGCGGACTCGGGGCTCTCCGCAACTTGCTGGGAGATGCCTCGCATCATCTGAACCGACTTACTCCAGAAGATGGGATACAATTCTTTGATGTGTCGGAAACTGAAGACCGGCATCAAGTTCTTGCGCAAAAACTTGTGAGAATCTCCTTCGACGATGATCAACCCATCTCCGAGGATGTATCGTAGGAAGTTGCGCAGTGGCGCAGGTTTCTCGAACTCATATGCTTTGGTGACCAGGATCTCCTGCAGTGCTTTCGGGCTCACGACGACAACGCGGTCTGCGTAGAAGAAGCCACGGAAATGAATGAGTCCCTCATTTGGGATAGTTTTCACCCAGTGGAGTGCACTCTTGCCGGCCGGCCGCTCCAAGATCGTCAAACCATGACCGAGGAGTGGGATCGAGCCCTGCAGACGTCAGTAGTAGTCACTTTGTGCACGTTTGCAGTGTCATCACCTTCAGACCGGGACCAGGCAAGTGCCGTAGGGGCGAAACGAAGAATGGGTAGATGGCAACTTTCCATATGGCAACAAGGAGGAGCTGGACTCCGAGGAGACGCAAAAAGACGTAAAGAAGGGCGTGTTCGGGCAGATACTGGGGGAATGTCTTGACGATGGTGAAGGAGATGAGCACATTGATCCCCAAGCGGATCAACGATGGAGGTACGCCTGCAGCCATCGTGAAGGCTCGTGGATGGGATGAGAAGTAATTGTCCTTAGTCGGGGCTTCAACCAAGAGGTGTCGTTGTCTTAAGGCCTAGATATCCATGACATCGTCTGGCGCGGCGGCTGTTGTCATCGTTCACGGCTCGTTCCAGCGTGGCTTGGAAATTGGGTGGACGATGATCGTAGCCCAGTGTGGGCGTATGGAAAGCCCCGCAGCAAGGCGATTGTCCCAATGAAGCGTGGTGTTTCCTTCTGATCGTCCTCGGCACGTCCCATCACCAGGCAACGCAATTAACTCTGCTCTTTGTGAACTTCCATCGGCGTCGCGGCAAGCGCTTCACATGCCAAAGAGCGCCGTACCAAGCAGACGCGGCTCTTGGGACAAAGCGATCGCGAGCGCGATGCGCCGAGGCTCGCAAGGCAGACACATGCGCTCGCGCGACATTGGATCGGTGCGTCGCCATCCAAGCCGAACCACTGTTCTGGGCGATGCTCAGCAGCGACAGAATTTGTCGCCGTGTGATTGGCTGCGTCGTTCGTTTCCCCTCGGCTCTGGCACTCTGCGCGGTGCGGCACGGCACGGCCTCCCGTCATCAGCGCGCCCACACTGTGATCCTGGCGCGTCAACGCGTGCACCACCATCACCACCGCGACTCGCTCTTGTCTTGTCTCCATTCGATCACTAATCACGGTGCACGGCATGCAAGACCCGCAAGATATGTGCTCATGGAACGACAGAAAGCTGGTTGGCTTCAAAGGCAGGCAGGGAATGGCCTGGAATAACTTCACACTACCGTGAGATATGGCTGCACGACATGCATTCTGTCTCTAACTTAATGCCATGTCGGTCAACCCGCATTCGAACCTCTTCAGCGACCGAGACCCTTTGACGTGGCCGACTCGGGCGAACAAGAAAGAACGGCCGCAATCTACCTTCGCCTCTTCTCGGATGGTGGCAGTGTCTTGAGTGCGATGGGCACCGACATGTTGCCCACGACGTTGTCCACGTTCCACTTCAAAGCCCATGTCCTATTGTTGGCATCAATCGGGGTTGCATACCACTTGATGGCGACCTGTTCGACGCTTAGTTGACATCATCAGACGGTCCCGCTTGCATCACACAACATACAGCACCGTCATCGCTGATCCATACGAGAAGCGTTCCCCATAGGTCAAATCTGCTGGTGGTGAGGCTCGAGTTGTCACCGGAACTGAACGTGACCGGCGACAAAGCCCCGGGATTGTTGTCGATAGTGAGCTTGGGCGATGTCCAGTTGGACAAGCTTGAGTTCACGGGCGAAGCCGTAAAGCTCCCATCGTCAGACGGCGTGACTACTGAATCTCAAAATCGAATAGATGAGCTTATCTGGGCACAGAAAAGGCCAGGCAATCACAGCTGACGAGCTTGCTTACAGGTCACGTTCGTGGACACCGATGCGTTTGAGGGTGGCTGATACCCAAGATACGCCAGACCTGAACGCCTTCGTCAGTACCTCGAACCGTTATCCTGCAACTCATCGAACCCACCATCGCTGTAGAACAGAGGGAGCCCATGTATCCCCAAACCATAGCCCCAGAGTGCGGAGTCGGCCGCGATAGCGCCCGTGACCCCCAAGCCCAGGCAAGCTAGAATCTTCAAATTGGCGCAAAGCATGATGGAAGCAAGTAGATGTGCGTGACCGAGGAGAGCAGAGAGCATTGCCCAAGATAATCTTGTCTTTGGGCAGCCTTCGGCAAAGCAGTCTAAGGCCACTACTGCTTCTCAGTCTAAGTCGCCGCAACGCAACATTTTCGAAACACTCATGCCTCGCACAAACGAAGCCTCGCAAGCCACCGACCACCTGCTCCACGTGTTCAGCTGATGTCGTAGGGTGCTTGCGTGGCGTGGCACAGGACTATGGATCGCAAGCGATAGTGACCCGGATAGGTACCGGCGCCGTGAGCACCAACGGGATCTCTCACGAACGACCTTCATCCACACAGTAAGGCCGATTGCAATGTCGCTTCGGCCTTGTCCACTTTGGTCGACAGCTCATGGCCCACAATGTCTACGACGCTCTCGAACCCACCCTCGGCCTTATTCGCCGATGCATGCGTATGTCGCTACCACGGCTTCTGGCACCCGAATGAACGTCTCCTTAGTTGGGTGCACGTTGTTATTGAGACCATCCACGGCTCTGTTGGCTGAGCGGCACCGCGCATTATCACGTGTGGCTGGAAGAGAGCGCATTGGAGACCACATTGTGCCCACCCACGCAGACCGACTGATGCATTAATCGATACCCTGCATGACTCGCACTTGCAGCAACCTTTCGCAGCGTCCAGCCGCTTTGGCTATTTTCGTGAATGGAGACAGGGGCTCGTCCATCAATCAAACAAAAGAGATTCAGCTTGTCTTCGACCGTTGCCGCGGTGCGGTCTGCTGCCGACACCGCTTCAGACCTCCCAATACAACTACTGACCGCCTGGCGCTTCGGGATGAGGAAAGCCTTGCAGTCGTTTCTGCGTGTAGTTCGGCGCATAAAGTGGAATTCGGTGCCCAGCATTTATGCGTCACAACGCCGCATCATCCGCACCGTGCAATACGTCTAACCACAAGCAGCGTCTTTAAACGATATATGTGGCTTGAGACGCGTTGCAAACAATAATTGCACGCTATCTGGGGCAATAGAAATGTTCCCAAGCGAGAGAATTCGCGTCGAGTGGAGCGATTGCGCAGCCCGGCTGTTGTTGATCTTCGTCAAGCACCACCAGCTACTGTCGTTCAAGTTTGCCTTTCTTCAGCCTCAATGGGTCTCGTGGGGCTGACGATCGATTCAGCATGGGTGCGCGCCAGTAGCTGCTGCGTGCCAAGACAGTACACGCATCGAAACGGATATCTGTAGCCCTGCGGTACGCACTTCATCGGAAAAGGTGGAGGAATGGGATGGACACTGTTCTAATACGATACCGACGACATCACTTCCTCTCGCAAGCGAAGACTTCAATGTTTCGCTCCACAATCCGAATCCACCTTGTTGTCCACTTCAGTGCAACATGCCTCTGCAAGTATTGTCGCTCGAACAGGACATCGTCAGCAACCTATTCTTATCTTCGGTCCCAATAGAACTATGGGGATCCAACGAAAGATCCGATTACGATGCTGTGCAGCGAAGCATACGCACGCCGCATGTGGTGAAGTACTTTACCTTCGGATTGTGGTAGTAGAACTGAATTCAGTTCCAATTTTCTACTGAGTGTTTGCCCTTAGTCACGATGCGGATCCTCAATTGCATTGCCTGTGCTGCTGGAGTTGTGCGTGCCTTTTCCCTTCAGCGTTCTGATTCCTCAAGCATCAATCGTCGAGACAGCTGTGATGGAAACACGGCCGATGACCGAAGTATCTGGTGTGATTACGACTTGACCACGGACTGGTACAACGAAGTGCCAGACACTGGCGTCACCAGGGAGTACTACTTTGAAGTCACGAATGCAACACTTGCTCCGGATGGAGTTGATCGAGTTGTGTTGTCGATCAATGGGTCTGTGCCAGGCCCGACGCTCGAGGGAAATTGGGGCGATACCTTTATCGTTCACGTCACGAATAGTCTTACCAACAACGGCACGGGTATCCACTTCCACGGAATTAGACAGAACTGGACAAATCAGGCGGATGGTGTTCCATCGATCACACAATGCCCGACCGCACCAGGGGAGAGCACTACATATACTTGGTGAGTCCCAGCTTTGAACGAATGGAATGCGCTCTGGATTACTGAGACGCTGCCAGGCGAGCCACTCAATATGGCACTTCCTGGTATCATTCTCACTACTCCTTACAAGCATGGGAAGGTGTTTTTGGTGGCATTGTCATTCATGGACCCGCATCTGCAAACTACGATGAGGAGATTGGGATGATGCTACTTTCCGACTGGGATCATGACACGGTAGATGCGCTGTATTCTTCAGCTCAGACTTCCGGTAGGTGTATTTGAGCGCATCGACAACCTTCATCCAGTGACTGATCGTGAGCTCAGGCCCCCCAACTCTAGACACTGGATTGATCAACGGCACAAATGTTTGGGGCGATTTGGGTTCACGCTGGGAGACAAGGCTCACATCTGGCTCCAGCTACCTCCTTCGTTTGGTTAATGCCGCTATCGACACCCATTTTGATTTCACCATCGACAACCATACTCTACAGGTCATTGCAGCTGACTTTGTGCCCATCGTACCATATACAACCGACCGATTGAGCATTGGAATGGGACAGCGATACGACATCGTCATCACGGCGAACCAGAGCGACATCGCCTCAGACTTTTGGTTGCGGGCTGTACCGGACTCGTTCTGCTCTGATAACGATAACAGCAACGACATCAAGGGCATCATCCATTACGGTTCCAGCACAGGCACTCCATCGACCAGTAGCCAGGTTTACGAACAGATCGACTGCTTCGGAGAGGTCTCGACCTCGCTCGTGCCATACCTGTCGATGGACGCATCGACTTCAGCGGAGATCGAAGATGACCTCGCCGTTACCGTCAGCAAGAACTCCGCCAGTCTCTTCAAATGTAAGCAAAGCAATCGTGACTCAAGACAAGTCTCGTCTGGACACTCGGGCTGGTGCTAACATTTCGGTATCGATATAGGGTACATTGGTGGCACCTCCATGCAAGTGGAGTGGGCCAATCCATCGGCTCTCCAGATTCTGAAAGACGAGACCACATGGTCCAATTCCTCTGGCGTGATTGAGTTGCCCGAAGCAGATACCTGGACTGTCATCATCATCGAAACGACAAACGCCATCCCTCACCCGGTCCACCTCCACGGTCATGATTTTTACCAGCTCGCTCAAGGAACTGGAACGTATGAATCTGCTGCTCCGATATTGCAGACCACGAATCCAATACGGAGAGATGTGACTATGCTGCCGGCGTCGGGCTATGTGGTCATCGCTTTCTTGACTGATAACCCAGGTGCTTGGCTGTGTCACTGTCGTGAGTCCTTGTCTTCTGTCCGTTGCATTGTGCGTAGAATTGCTAATGTGCTTTGACCATTCTAGATATTGGTTGGCACACCGAGGAAGGATTTGCTTTGCAGTTCATCGAAAGATATGATGAAATTGCTGCGCTGTATAACGAAGATACGCTGAACTCTACTTGCTCGGCGTGGAACTCTTACGTTGACGAGAGTGGAATCACTGACGAAGGAAGCGGCGTGTAGTCGTTGAATCAATGAGGATTGGTGGATTCCGGCTTTGCAATAGGTGAGATGAACACATATTAAAGACAACAGACAATCGCCGAGCGTTCGGCTAGATGTGGCAGAAATCGAATTCTCTCCTGTCACAACAGTGTGAGGATGTTCCATTTGCATGAACGCGGGCTCATGGTCTGTCTCACAAGATGTCCACTGTAGAATGCAAGCCCGATATTACTTGCCAATGATTTCGAACGGGGCTTTGCACATCGTGCCTGCCGCTTTGTCTCTCAAGTCCATCGAATGTCACCCGTCCAATATAGACATGATCAAACAAAAGCGAGGTATGCAACCAGACTTGGGATCAAACGCTCGGCGACCGCTAAGCACATGTTGCTTTGTTGCTCCCGCGAGACTTACCGCTCTTAGGCTCTATGGTCAGAATTTGTCCATGCTTGCCTCACGCGCGTCGTCTTGCAAGAGCATCGTATCAGTGAGGGCCCCTGTAGTGCCTTCGCAGGGGCACCATCGTCCTCACCACTTTGGCGATTTCAATTGCCAACCATGATACTAGGCAACAACAATGAGAGAAATCATATATCTAAACGCGCGTTCACATCCTCTGGAAGAGTCGCCTAGCAGCGCCGCTCCTTCCTACTCGTTTCAATCAAGCGCAGAAAATGGAGGAAAACATTGGTATATGCATGCCAAGCTGCAGCTCAACTGAAGAAACGAGATTGCATTCACTTGCCGTTTACCTCACTACGCGTGACTGTGCGACTGTTCAAATTCCGAATTCGACAGCGCTATTCGCTCAACCTGTCATCAAACTGCCTAACACCAGTGCAGCACAAACATGGAAAGCGACACCAAGATGAACATGATCTCGCCCCTCAAGTCGTCTCTGGCCGGCGACACCAACACCGCCGGCGACAACAACACTGCGACCGCCATCACGGTTGCCAACAAGGGCAACGATGCTGAACATCCTCCATCTGCCACAGAGCTGAAGGGCTTTATGCGCCTGCCATCTGAACTTCGCCTCCAGATCTACGAGGACTTTTTCATCCCCCCTGAAGGCATCATCACTCGTTGCCACTACCGCAAGACATGCCACTCCCACCCCACAGACATCTCCACCGACCTTGCCAACACCACTGCACTAACCAGCATCTCGGCACGCCGCAATTACAACTGCAGATGCGACCACTGCGCTTTCAACGGCAACCTCCTGCTGACCAACCACCAAATCCGCTCCGAAGCACTTCCTATCCTCGAGTCGACCACACAATTCATGCTCCACGTCACACTCGGTGGGCGGCAAGTTGAGTGGGCCAGATTCGACATCGACAGCGCGGGCCTCAGGGGCCTCGTATCTAACCCTGTGCGATCTGTTCCCGCCCGCGTCAAGACTTTGGTCATCCACCTCGACTACTTCGAGCCCGAGCCCGAGGCCGACATGGGAGTGGATGGGATGTGGCAAGTTGCTGCAGATCTGGCCTTTCTTCATCACTTGGCGGATCAGGTGGAGTTTGTCGTGGAAATACACGTCGTGCTTGCCTTTGAGGAGATAACGACGGGCTGGGCGGAGCCAGTCAGTGAGAAAAGTGAGGGAAGTGAGAGGTTTGTGACGGCTTGTGAGACTGAAGCGGAGCGGACGAAACGTGAATTGATCGCGGGACTGCAGGTGCAGTTCGAAGCAAAGGGGAAGAAGTTTAGGTTGTTGCATTAGAAGTGACCGAACTTATTGGGCGGTCGATCGATTGCGACTCAAATGTGCTGTGGCTTGTGGGTTGGGACGAAGAGGAGAATGACTTTGAAGAACCAGAATCTTGGACTACAGTCAGCGCAGTCTGACTGACTCTCGAAAAGAATGTGCCGAAGGCGCTATCCACTGCATGTGAGAAATGCCAATTGGGAAGAGAAAGACCCCTTGAGGGGACTTGCCTTGAGGGGACATGCGTCCAGAGAAGGAGTTCTCGCAGCAGAGAACTAGTAATACAATCTTCACTCACTCAGAAACTTCCTACACGGCCTCCCCATCTATCCGCTGAGCACTATCATCCGGATCTGGAATAGGTAAGTCACCATCGTCCCCATTCGTCCCCGTAGTACCCCTCGTCCCTCGTCTCCTAAAGCCATTCATTCTACTCCTCGATCTCGAGAATCCAAACACCCCGCTTGCATCGCTGAAGCCACTTCTTGAGCCTCTTCGTGCCCTCAAAGCGCTCAAATAATCCAAACCATCATACAAGTCTCCCGAAAGCACTTCGTCGACATCGTCCATTTCGTCCAAAATCTCCTGCGGAGGGTCCGCGTCGAACACTGCTTGAAGGTCTCCATGCGCGCCGAACCGCTCCCACATGCTAAGCCAGGTGTGTTTCCGTGGAGGCGAGAGAAATCGTGCGCGTTTCCATAGATAACGGCGTTCGTACCAGGATATGAGTAATAGGATCGGCGCGTTGAGGACGCGGACAGCTGTGATGTTGACTTTGTGGAACCATCGCGGCGTGAGGACGAACTTCAACGGGAGCAATGTCATGAACGCGAGGACATTTGTCGGTGGACGGTAGGCGAATAGCGAATCGGACTTGACACCTTCGAACGTGAGCACAGCGCGTCGAAACTGAATCTCCGCTGTGGCGTTTCTGGATAAGCTGTTGTACGTATTCGAAAGCATGGCCACGAGAATTGTCAGAAAAAGGGTATTCCCCAAGAAGGCGAAGGTGATCATCAGCAGGGGTCCTAAGAACCAGTGCATCTCGACACTGCGTTGAATACCAGTTCCGTCCAGACCAAACCAGATCCACAGCATCCATTTCGAGATGGTGAGGACCGTGTGGGTGAGGAAGCCCTCTTGCGTCTCGGATAACCACCACATTGCGAGGATGAAGCCACCGAAGCACCAACAGGCGATGACTGTCAAGAAGGCAAAATCCGACATCATAGCCCGCAAGGAGATGAACAGCATGTTTTCTGGCATTAAGCAGAATGCCAATCGCGGCAGAAGGACAGGTGCAGCCATGGCGAGAATATCCTCTGCCAGCCAGCCGATTGTGCGATCATCTCGCACTAAGCCGTGCATGCGAGTACAGAAATAGACGTTGAAGATGATGACAAATGTGATGTCGAGGAAGGACCAGAGATTTTCGGTGTGCACTGTCCAGCCGTGCTCGCATATCGAAGCGAGTTCGTCCAGATTCCAGCCAATGGCGTAAATAATGAAGACCAACTCCATTTTGGTAAATTGGGTATGTTGTCGTCCAAATGTGCGTGATTTGCTCAGCATCGTTAGGACATAGAGTACCAGTAGTATGATAAACTGCACCCCTTCGATGATATTTCTCGTCCGTGGCACAATCAGCCGGTACTGATTCAGAATGGGCGCTCTTCGCGGGTCATAGAGGGTGATTCCGCGATTCTTGTAGTGGTCTGGGATGATGTCGATGAAGGAGGTTGGAGTGTAGATGATCCTCCCTCGATACACATTCTCTACGATCTTCTGGCATGCCGAAGCGCTCAAAAAGCTCTTGGCTTCCGATACGATGGCAACTTCCAATGCGGTGAGCATTCGCTGGTATTCGGGTCTCGCCAGATGCCATCTTATGGTCCAGTGCAGTTCTGTGCGATGCTCGCGAGCGACTTCGGGAGGTGCATTTTGAAATGGCTCAAAGCCGGCAACCAAGACATTCGCTAATGTCAGAAGGCCCATCCTGCCCTCGTGGTCTTCATCGAAACGCCGCAGTATTCGAGCTGCGACAAGCTCGCACAAATGGGCTCTCGTGACATTTACTGTGTTGTGATGTGCCTGATACGACTGTTCGCGCAGGAATTGAACCCTATTCACCAATAAGCAGAACACCACGGAGACGTCGTCCGGGTCGTAAAGATGGTCTACGAGTGGCCGCACCACGGCGACGTTCATTCTGGGACTTTTCAGCTGCTCGCTGCTGTATGGGTCGTCTACATACGTCTACGTCAGCTATATGCAGGGTGTACGTAATGACCACTGAAGCCTACCTATGCTGGCGATAACCAGACGTCTGATCTTATGTATAGTGGTGTATACGGGCAATGAACTGTGCGGATTTGGTGCTCTGGGATCATCATTCTGTCTTGGAGGATAGCATCCATCGTCGTCTGCCTCTTCATGGTCACCCAACAGTGTCTCTTGCTCCTCTCGTCTCCTCGCTATGCGCAATGCCTCTTGCATGTTCTTGGCGCTCCCTCCCTTGAACGTGTTTCGCTTGGGCATCGCAGGTCGCGGACGGGGCTGCGGGCTCTCCATCCGGATGTGAGCAGAACTCGCGCGATCTCCATCCTCGTCACCATCGCGGTCGAGGTGATCTGTGCCAGCGTCCGAAGGCTCAGGCTCAGCAGTTTGATATTCGGGCTCGAGGAAAGTCGTCCGCCCTGGCGATGCGCTTGGCTGGTCTGCAGTCTGCGGCGATGGAAACGGGTCGTGATCCATGCTCACCAATGCGCGAGGGGTCAGCGGACGAGACAACGCGACAGCAAGAGGGAGAGGCACGGAACATGGACACGAGGCGGGGTGGAGGTGGAGGGCGGAAGCTTGGATGAGGTGACCATGATGCTGTCGGGCGACGACGAAGCCTGCTGCTGTCCCATTGTGGCGCTTGCTTCTTCTCGCCCAGCAGCGTCACCCAAGCAAGCATCTTTTTCCCGTGGCGCGCCCATGTCGGCAGATCACGTCGATCCGTTATCTGTCTCTCCCGTGCTCCCGATGCCTCTTATCAGCCGACCGCCCTGACCGGGGAGCTGGCAGAGCTGCGGAGGCGTGAGATTCACCGCGGACCTGGCGCCGCCGAGTCTTCACCATCACCACCACCGGGTTAAAGACGACTTGCTGCTGCAGTGTGCGATGCAATCGATCCCCATCATCTGTGTCCGGGGTAATGTCGAGGAGCACGAAGGATGCTGCCTTACTCATTCTGTGGAGCTCGTTCTCCGGATCAGCACCACTTCGCATCACGGAACAGGATTAGGCGCTGTAGGAATGAGGCATCCTTCTCCCATGTGCATCATGTAGGCTGTGCCTAACTCCGAGCAGCCACTAGATGTAGGTCGATCTGTTTCTCTTCTTCACCATCATCAACGTACACCTCTTTGCAGACGTGACACGGTAGAGAATCAAGACTCTTTTGTTTCCCCGCAAGTCCTCGCAAGACAGCAGACAGCAACACAAGCAAGCAATCATGGCATACGCAGACTCAAGTACGTGGCCCAACTTGGCGGAAATGGACCCCGAGTACAAAAAGGTATATCTCAAAAAACCGTTCTGCTCGCTTGCAGCGCTAACTAATGACATGGACAGTTCCTCGAGACAGCCCCAGCTGGTCCTCCCCCTCCCACGGATCCTTCCCAGTTTCCGCAGATGCGAGCCACGATGAAGAAGATGCAGCTCAATGCCCCAGTACAGCAGATCGATAGAGCCGGCGTGGCTCAACAGCACATGACAATTCCAGCTCGTGATGGCTACGATATCCCGGCGGTGCTGTACAAGCCAAGCACTCCAACTCCGGGGCCTTTGGCTGTCCTCCTCCATGGCGGAGGATTTATGTAGGTGAACTGGCCTTCCTCTCCTGTCAATCGCTGATGCACAGCAGAGTGGGCTTTCCAGAGATGGAAGCACCGGCAGCAGTCGCTCTGGTCCAGGACCACAACGCCACTGTCATCAGTGTCGACTATCGCCTTGCACCGGAACATGTCTTTCCTAAAGCAGTCGAAGATGGCTGGGATGCGTTGAAATGGGTACCATCTCAGCTTCTGCTCACTCGTTGCCCCCCACTAACGCAAACCTACTCTGCAGGCTGCATCTAATGCCTCATCTCTCGGTGCCGATCCCACCAAAGGGTTTCTCCTTGGTGGATCATCAGCGGGAGGAAACATCGCCACCGTCCTCACCCATCTCGCCCGCGATGAATCGTTCTCACCGCCGTTGACAGCTGTTTGGCTCAACTATCCCCTCACCATCGGGTTCGAAGCCTTGCCAGAGGAGTTCAAAAAAGACTACCAGTCCCTGGAACAGAACGCCAGCGCTCCAGGATTACTTAACAAGAAAGGTCTAATGGCAGCATATTGTGAGTCTACAGTTCACCTTTTCCATACGCGAATCAGCAATGTTGGATGGGCCACATTCTGATATTCTTCACCAGCCTTCTACAAACCTGACCACTCCTCCAAGTTGTTCAGCTCACTGCTATGGCCCTCCGGCCATCAAGGCCTTCCCAAGACGCAGTTTCACGTCTGCGGTCTCGACCCGGTACGAGACGACTCGATGCTCTATGCACGAGAATTGACAAAGGCGGGCGTGGAAGCGCGGGTGGAGGTGTACCCGGGTATGCCACATGGATTTGATGGCTACACTCCGCAGCTGAAGCAGGCAGCGAAGTTTAGAGAAGACCGGAAGAAGGCATTTCAATGGCTTCTGGGGTAATGGC
The DNA here is from genome assembly GCA_000347735.1 of Cercospora canescens BHU. Taxonomy (NCBI): domain Eukaryota; kingdom Fungi; phylum Ascomycota; class Dothideomycetes; order Mycosphaerellales; family Mycosphaerellaceae; genus Cercospora; species Cercospora canescens. The sequence continues at coordinate 15,333 of ANSM01008186.1, forward strand.
GCGGCTGTGTGGGGGACGCATGAGATGATCCATGACTAACGAACATGTGGCAGTTAGAGGCCGAGTTGCAAGAGCTGTGGGCGCAGTAAAGCGAAAGAATCATCGCTTTGCGATTTCATCCGGCGGAAGTCGCGTCGGAATTGGATCGCGGCTCCATGGCTTGCTTTCCCTTGTGAGCGGCTATGGCGAGAGATGCTTCTCGCGCACGGCGACTTCAATCAAAAAGAAGCCCACTGGTAAAGAGTGTCTCCAGTTCTGACCTGCTGCCATCACTTAAGCCCCCTGCCCCTACTAACTCCTCTCGCGATACCGCTTCCTCTCGTCCCGCCAGCACTACCTCTCCCGGAGCTCGTCCCTCTCGCAATACCACTCCCACGAGCCCGACCAACTGCAGCAGTGCCTCTGCCCGCAGCAGCACCCCTTCCCACACCAGCCCCTCTCCCTCTCGAACTAAACTGCCCCGGCTTGCTCATGCTCCCTGGCACCGAGCTGAATTTACTACTACTCGCCGCACTCTTCTTGATCGTACTCGGCTCCGGATTCTCCACAAAGCCGCTCGTATCGCTCGTCATGAACGTCGCTTCCATATCGCCCTCCCTCCTCCCGACGCCTCCGCCTTGCCCGCCGCCTTCCAACCGAAAAGGTGAATCATCCAACGGATTGTAATCCCCTTTGTGTCGCGCATAACTTTGTGGAATCGGTGCTTCGGGAAAGTCTACGCAGAATGCGGTCATGTTCATGCCGTAGAGGAATGCGCCGAAATTTTCGTTGAAGCGGCTGATGCTGTCGTTGAGGAGTTGGAGGTGCATCATGTTGGCTTCTAGGTCCGCCATGGCGTCGGAGAGCTCGCCGAAGGAGGGCTCGAGTGCGGAGAGAGGGTGCGAGTCGGTCCCGAGTTGCGAGCCGGCGGCGGGGGTGAATTGAGAGGCGCGAAGAGAGGTGCGAGAGGGCGGCCGGAGCGGAGTGGTGGG
>ANSM01008187.1:0-16594 GCA_000347735.1 Cercospora canescens BHU
TGGTTCGCTTCGACCGCTTGCCCGCTCCTCGCCGCCACCTTCGGTCCCATCGCCAATGGCTTCAGCATTTGCGCCCTCGTCTGTCCGTGGAGGGAGGTTCTGCCGCCCAAGATCCCGGTGAGATATATTCTATCTGCGTGTATGGATCGGTGAGGCTGATGCAGATATCAGGAAGGCTATGGAAACCAGATTCCAGATCCGAAATGGCTGCTCGCCGTGAACGCCGCTTCGGTGGTGTCGGCATTTATTGGCAATGCTGCATTACTCCTCAACATGGCGCAGCGATTGGAATTCTCCACCGCGCAACCCATCACGATTGGCGGGTTCGTTCTGGCGGGGATGCTGTTGATTGCGGATGTCATCGCCATCACTTCGAGCCCGGTTTATTTTCTTTCTGACCCCGTGGCACGGCAACCGGGGAACCACGCCCTCACTGCTGCCTTTTATTATGCCATCATCGCTGCTGTTATTTATGTTGTTGTGGGATTGCTCATGTGCATCACGGTGTATGGAGCGCATCGGCGGTATTACAGCAAGGATTTCCAGTTGACTGAGGCGCAGAGGATGTTGATGTTGCAGGTGAGCTGTGCCGTGCGTGTGGGTTCGGGAATGCGCTTCTGACACGGTGGTAGACCATGCTGTTCGTCGCTTACATCCTTCTCGCCGCGTGGGTGTTCAGCGCCATTGAAGACTGGCGGTATCTCGATGCGGTGTACTGGGCGGATGTCACCGTCCTCACCATCGGTTTGGGAGACTACAAACCGATGACCAAGATTGGGCGGGGACTCCTCTTTCCTTACGCTGTCGGCGGGATCCTCTTGGTGGGATTGATTGTCGGCAGTATTCGGAAATTGGTTCTGGAGCACGGCGAGTTGAAGATAGCAGCTCGAATCACCGAGAAGCGACGCAAGAATGCATTGCGCGAGATTGATCACCACCGTGGCACGATCAAGATTTCGTGGTTTGCAAAGGCCGATTACTGCGTGACATCTTCCATGAGTCCTGCGCAGCGGCGGGAAGAGGAGTTCAAGGTGATGCGCAAAGTCCAGAATGCGGCGGATCGTGAGCGACGTTATTTTTCGCTGTCCACCAGTATGACCTTTGCTTCGGTGTTGTGGCTTGTTGGTGCTGTGGTATTCATGGTCACGGAGAAAGAACAAGGTGCGTGAAGATGCTGGGTTTTACATTTACCCTCGACTCTTGCGACGGCTGACAGGTACAGACTTGACGTACTACCAATCAGTCTACTTCTCCTTCGTCTCCCTCATGACGATCGGCTACGGCGACATCGTGCCCGCTTCAAATTGTGGCAAGGCGTTCTACGTTATCTGGTCCCTTCTGGCTATTCCTACGCTGACCATTCTCATCTCTGGCCTCGGCGATACTTTCACGAAGATCTTTACGGGCTCCACATCTTTTGCCTCAGCGCTGTACTCAAAGCCCCGGGAAGTCAAGCAATCGGCACAAGATAAGGCTCGTAAAGCTGCGAACAAAGTCTCGAATATCGGCAAGACGAAGCGAGAAGTGCCTTTGAGTGCCGAGGAGCATCGACTCAACACTCTCCGCACAATGGTGGAGCGGTTAGAGTCGCACGTGGAAGAGGAGGAATTGAGAGAACCGAAAGAGGCTGAGTCGAAAGGTGGGAATGTTTGAATGTTACCTCGTTGCATGGCTCTGACGACATCGCAGGTGATGATCTGGATCGGGACATCCACTTTTACCATTTTGTTCTCGCTCGCGAACTCACTCGAGTGCAGAAGGATATGCTGGCGGACAATCCGGTGCAGTACTCGTGGGGCGACTGGGAATTCTTCCTGCTGTTGATAGGTCACGGCAGCATAGACGATGACGAGGGCTCAGATGATCAGCAGACTATACCTCTGCCACCAGGAGGCCAGACCGACGACTCTTCCACTGCCACCACAAACAACAGGCCTGTTATGGACGGACTGGTGGATCGAGAGACACAGCGGCAGACCAAGTGGAACACGGCGCCCACCAAGCGAGGTCTCATCAAGAGAAAACAGACTGCCGACCCGATTGGGAATTGGTCTTGGCTGGATGAGAAGTCGCCGTTGATGAGCGTCAAGTCGGAGAGTCAGTGGTTGGCGGACAAAATCTCGGCGACTTTGGTCCGCGAGCTGGATCGTTCGAGAAAGGGGGAACAGAAGTTGCCGCCCATTGGAATGAGACATCTTCGGGGAGGTGTTGCGAGGTAGGAGATCAGGTGCTGGAGGTGGATGCGCGAAGGGAGTCGGCAGTTCAATGTGCGAGTCCCTACAATGTTTGTTCTCCTGAGGTTTTGCAGCGTCCGATGTGACATGTTACCAGCGACTGCGATATATTATTGATCAGACAAGGCTGATACGAATTCAGGCCGAGGAACTTCCTGTGCTTTTCGCATGTGAAGTGTCACCGTTTGAGCGGCCGGCTACAGATTGCTGCAAGCAGGCGCGGATGTCGGTTAGTTAGCTGCATGAAGTAGCGCGGCAGGGATTTCCAATGGTCGTGGCAAGCGAACACAAACGTGCAAGTGCAAACAATCTCTCGAAGTTGCACCGATTTCCCACTCTCTTTCTTCCTTCTGCTGAATGGTCCTATACTGTGCTTTTCACTTTGGAAACACGTCGAGTCGACGCGCTTTCCGTTCAGCGGAAGGATGAGCGGTACCAGCGGCAACAGCAACAGCAACACTACCGGTTCGGCTGGTGGGAGAAGTCATCGAGGAGGGAGGACTTCACGGAGGTCGAAGCAGAGGAGGGTTGAGGATGGTATGTTGAGCTTTGAAACTGGATGATTTTGCTAGAAGCAGATTTTCTTGTGGTCTTCGCAGCTCGTTGGCGACGGGTTTCTTCAAATCAGCGAATCAATGCCCCCACTGTTCTCAAGCACCAGCAGCGACAACGCGTATCGCCTCCAATCACAGCATTCACATGAAAGTCTTTGGAGCTAACGGATTCGCCGTTCTCAGCCATGGCCTTTCAACCGCTGCTCTCTTCATCGAGCCAGACCTCTTCTTCGACATCCCATTCGACCTCTGGGGTCGTTGTACCACATCGTCGTCACAAACATCACCGACCCGAACAATCCACGACAGTCACGGCACTTCCAACGTCGTCTGCCAATCGACCTATTCTCAAACCCCTGAAACCTGAGGCGCCTCCAATGGCCGCCGCCCACAGTCATCGCCAGTCGGCCACATTCAACCCATTCGAATTGCGAGTCGCCTTTCAGAACGCGCCCGCTGCCTGGAAGACTCGTGACATTCACGTGTTCTTTCAGCGCTTTGGGCACATCACCCGCATTGATATCAGAGAGAAGCGCAACTCTGCAATTCGGGGCACAGTCTTCTTCCAGCCAGCGCCGAGAGATAAGTCCTGGGTTGGACGTTGGTTGACAGTACTCCATGGTGGAGTGCAGAAGCGGATGGAGACGATGGATGATTCGAAGCCAGCATTCACCTACACGAGTCCACTCTCCAATCGCGTCTTACCAGGGAGGATAACACTGCCACTGGCATCACTGGACTTTGGCATGATGGAGGAGCAAGACAAAATGATGATCTTACACGCGGCGGAGCCCTCACCTGAGGTCAAGATCGTCTTCACTTTCAATCTACAACACAAGGAAGTGGAGCTCACATTTCCAGTCCGTGTTCCGAGCCCAAAGAGCTTTGGTGGCCTGGTCGAGCGTCATTTCAAATTGCGAATGACGCCCGCCCGGATCTCCCAGGCTTTCATGGTGATGAACCCGGACGGTACGACGTCACTGGTCTTTTCTATAGATGCGCCGCCCCAGGTTTTCAGGAGAACTACCGCCATCTTCACCACTCATGACGATGAAGCCACGCTGTGGGACGAGCGGGACACCTGGTTGCGGCAGACGGACATCGACCTATACCCTTTGGCACGATCATCAGCCATAGAGATACAGAAATCGAACACCATCATCGAGGTTGGTCGCTGGCTCACGTACAGACTGAGATTCTCTGCGGCCATCACTGCTTCGCAAGATTTCCAAGACCTGTGTCAAGCGCTTGCGGACCACAATGTCAATATGACTGTACACAAAAGCATTGCATTCACACAACATGATCCAAATACTCTTTGGCATTGGCTCCAGCCGGAACAAGAGGACCGGGAATCGTTCGAAGCTGCCTTCCCAGAAATGCAAGAACTGACGGACGGCATTGCGCCACTGCCATTTCCGCTGCGGTATCAGCTTGAGGTGTGCATCAGTCTAGGATTGATCCAAGAGTGCAATCTGAGCCGCGGCTTCATCAAGAGACTCAGTAACCTGGATCCCCACCGTGCCGTCAAGATACTGGAGAGGGTCGCAGACCGCAAGCAGAGGTACTACAGTCCTTGGGACATCTTTTCGCTGCACAATCAGGTCTCTGTCATTGAGAAGAAGAGACCCGGATACTGCACAAAGATTCCCTCGGTGACAATAACACCCACTACAATGTACATCGCCACGCCTGTGCTCGAAACATCGAATCGCGTGGTTCGTCAGTACCAGCAACACGAAGATCGCGTTCTACGAGTTCGTTTCACCGATGAACGATACAAAGGAAAGATCATGCCCTCTGAAGGCCGCATGATGGACGAAGTATTCTCCCGCATCAAGAGGGCAATGGTACACGGCATCAAGATTGGTGACAGACATTACGAGTTCCTTGCGTTTGGGAATGCCCAGTTCCGAGAGCACGGTGCTTACTTCTTCGCTTCGACCGCCACTGTTACTGCCGCGGCCATTAGGGCCTGGATGGGAGACTTTACCAGCATTCGAGTCATTGCCAAGTATGTATCACGTCTCGGCCAGTGCTTCTCTACGACTCGCGCCATCCCACACTCCATCAACGTTCAAAAGATACCTGACGTGGAGCGCAACGGCTTTTGCTTCACTGATGGCGTCGGGAAGATTTCACCGTTCCTGGCTCGCATGATCGCACTTCACTATGGACTTGCAAACTCTGAACAGGACTATCCTTCAGTCTTCCAATTCCGCCTCGCTGGCTGCAAAGGCGTTCTGGCAGTGGATCCATCTCTCAAAGGCATGACGGTCCAGATTCGACCGAGTCAGCAAAAGTTCCCTGCTAAAGCCAGTGGTCTGGAAATTTGTCGCATCTCGCAATTCAGTACCGCATCACTCAACGTGCAGCTGATACTGGTCCTGTCGGCTCTTGGCGTGCCAGATGAGATCTTCTTGAACAAATTACGGAAGATGCTGAAGGACCTGCAAGAAGCAATGAGAAGTGAGCAGAAGGCGCTGGAGCTGTTGCAAAAGCACATTGACTTTAACCAGATGACTATCGCCCTGGCATGCATGATCCTTGATGGGTTCATGGAGACCAAAGATCCCATGGTTATCACGATCCTGCGGCTTTGGCGCTCGTGGAATCTCAAGTACCTCAAGGAAAAGGCTCGAATCTTCATCGATGAAGGTGCCTTCTTGCTAGGCTGTACTGATGAGTCTGCGACATTGAAAGGTCACTATTCCAGCGTGTATGATACGACGGGCACTCTCCGCGATGCAACAAGTTCAATCAACGATGAGGTCGCTCACGACGAGTCCAAACTTCCCGAAATCTTTCTCCAGGTCCCGGATGCCGAGAAGCCAGGATCATATAGAGTCATTGAAGGGGTCGTTGGGCTTGCACGCAATCCTTCCTTGCACCCAGGCGACTTTCGCATTGTCAAGGCTGTCGACAAGCCGGCACTTCACCATCTGAAGAATTGTATCGTCCTTCCGCAGACGGGCGACCGCGACATTGCAAACATGTGCTCTGGTGGTGATCTGGATGGCGACGACTTCATCGCCATCTGGGATAAGGAGCTCATACCTCCTGAGTGGAATCACGAACCGATGGACTACACGTCTCCAGATCCAGTCATGGCTGAAGGTTCCGTCACTGTTGATGACATGACTTCCTTCTTTGTGCAACACATCAAGAACGATATACTGAGCAGAATCGCATGTGCACATCGTTACTGGGCGGATCGTTTGCCCGACGGGATCAAAGAGGAGAAGTGTCTGGACCTGGCCCAGCTCCATTCCAAAGCCGTCGATTACCCAAAGACTGGAGTGCCGGCCACAATGCCTGCGGAGTTGAAGGTGCGAGACTGGCCACATTGGTGCGAACCCAAGAATAAGGCGAAGGCCAAGGTTTACCACTCGAACAGAGTTCTCGGAAAGCTGTACGATGAAGTCAAGAAAGAACCGTTCCACGCGGCTTGGGATCTCCCGTTCGACGACCGGGTCTTGAATGCCTGCCAGCCTAGTCTACAAATGCTGCAAGACGCCAAGCATGTCAAATCACTCTACGATGAAGCTGTCCGTCGCATTATGAACCAGCATGGGATCAAGACCGAGTTTGAGGTCTTCACCACTTTTGTCCTGGAGCATCATCAGGAAATTGGAGACTACAAATTTGCCGAGACCATGGGCGAGATCGCGTTCAATCTCAAGCAGCACCACCGAGAAATCTGCTACGAGAAAGCTGGCACGAACGACAAGGATCGGGATTGGGAGAAGATGAAGCCCTTCATTGTTGCAATGTACAAGGTCACGGCAGATGAGGTGGGCGAGGCCGTCGCACAAACTCGACTCACGCGGGTCAAGGGCGGCAGAGAAGTTCCACTCCGATCATTGAACTTCGACAACATGCCTTTTATGTCTTTCCCGTGGATCTTTGCCCCTGAGTTGGGCAGGATTGCGACCAAGGGACGAGCTACTGGTGTGCCCATGCCGAAGCCGACGGTGCCGAAGACTGCCGCGGCGACCAAGAAGAAGAATGATCTTTTGCCTGAGGACTGGAAGCCGGAGCCGTTGAGAGAGGTTGATATGAGTCAGGGGTTTGTGAGAGAAGGTGAGGTGTTTGATATTCTGGAGAAGAACTGCAAGGATGACCAGGGGGAGAAGAAGGAAATGGGGAAGGAGGGCATCGTGGTTGTGCCGGATTTGATTGAGTTTGATCAGGATGGAGTGCAGATGGCCGTGCCGCAGGTCAGTGAGGGGGAGAGCGGGAGTGAGGGGTCATCAATGGTGGGTGAGGTCTTTGCCGAGGGGACATCAGTTTCTGCTCCCGCTGAGCATAAGGCTGAAGGCACGAACGCGGCTGGCCAGACGGAGCTGCTCAAGGGAACGAACGCCACTGTAGATGAGGTCGAATTCGAATTTGGTGATGGCGAGGAAGAGTTCTTCGATGGTGCTGCTCAGCAAGAATTTGAGACGAAGCCTTCGAATTCGGGCCTGGACCGACTTGTTGCTCTGGTTGGCGTGGAGGGTGACGAAGATACGGGGGACTGAGAAGCCGAAAACTTGAATTGTTCTTCTAACGAGAAGAACTTCTATACAACTTTGCTCGCTAGACAGAAACACACTACGGGGTCCCCTCCCTCAGTCGAAACTGTACCAATGGTCCCTCTTTCATACTCGTAAACGTATCTTTCAGTTGAAACTCGGTCCTTCGATGTCTCCCGTACTCTTTCGTCCCCGGCTTCCCTTCTCCCACCGTACTCCCCGGCGCTAACCGCATATCGTACAGGAAAATCGTCCGCGCTAACGTCAGCATCAACTCGTTGTATGCCATTCCTTTCCCGATGCAGCCTCGTGGTCCCACGCTGAAGGGGCAGAAGGCGCTTTGTGCGGCGCTGACGCTTTCGAGTGTTACGTTTTGTTCTCCGTTGTGTTGCTGTGGGATCACGGACCCGGGAATCCAGCGTTCGGGGATGAAGGAGTAGGCTGATGGGTAGTAGGTTTCGTTGTGGTGGATTGTGTAGTGGGGCACTCCGATTACGGTTCCTTCGGGGATGTGTTCCCCGTCGATTGTCGTGCCGCCTTTTAGCACTTCGCGGGGGAGGAGGCCGCCGACTGAGGGGGAGAGACGCATTGCTTCGTCGATGCAGGCGCGGAGGTAGGGGAGGGTGGTGAGTTGGGGAGTGATGTGGATTGCTTCGACGGTGGGGAAGGCGGTGCGGATTTCGGTTGTGAGAATGTTGAGTGTGGAGGGGTGGTGGGTGAGATAGAAGATTGTGGCTGCGAGGGCGGTGGATGTGGTGTCGGAGCCGGCGATGATGAGGAGGTTCGATTCGCCCCAGAGTTCGGGCGTCGTGAAGCCTTTGCCTGTTTCCGGGTCTTTGGCGTTGAGGAGGTGGTAGAAGAAGTCTTTGCGGGAGACGTCGGAGCCGGTTTTCATGCGTTCTGCTGCTTGGAATCTGCTGTATTGCATGTAGCGCGCGCGGCCCGCGGCGATTTTGCGGAAGAAGAGTTTGTCGAGGTGGAAGGTGTGGATTGGGAGGTAGGTGCCACAGATCAGATGGCGGTGGGCTGCGGAGCCGATCAGATCGATTGCGAAGCGGTTTCGGGGGCTTTCGAGCATGGAGAAGGATTTTCCGAAGCAGAGATCGCCCATGATGTCGAAAGTGAGGTAGTTGGCTTGATCGGAGATGTCGACTGGGTTGCCGTACCCTTTGGAGTCTGGGGTGCTGGGGACGGAGCCGAAGGTGGTGAGTTGGCTATTGGTTGTGTTTCCGGCGAGATTTTGGCAGAATTGGCGGATGTGAGCGAGGATGTGGTTTTCCATCGATTTGATCGCCGTGTCGGAGAAGGCGTGGCTCAAGACGCGGCGTTTGCGAGCGTGAATGGATTTCGAGATGGCGCTGTGCGTGCTGAAGGAGTCCTTGGTGGCCCAGAATGCTTCGTAGAATCGAGCTTTGCGGACATTCGACTTGAATCCGTAAATGTCCTTCAGGGCGGTGCTCGTGTTGAATGAGAGGCTGTTGGGGCCAAATCGCACGATCGGGCCATATTTCTCGTGAATGCGATAGAACTCGAGATGGCGGTCTCCGCGGAGAGCATGGTATGTCGAGTAGAGATCCGTGACTTTCGCGAGCAGCGGACCGGGATACTTGGCAAGTGGGTGGAAAAAGATGCGGTAGATGAGCAAAGAAGCACTGTAGACGATAAGCGCTGCTGGGAGGATGATGAAGGCGAGCACACTAAATGGCGAGCTGCCGTTCAAGGAAGATGAGAACAACATTGCTGAGACAGAGCAATGGAAAGAGGAAGAGGAGAGAGCTCTCTTGGGGAGGGTCAGCGCGTCCTACCGTCTCTCACCTTAAGAACAATGTCAACCCCTGGTCACAAAGACACTTAAGCCGACATGATGAAGCTCTTCGGCAGTCGGAATCCCGGCTAATGGCGGTTGGAAGTATGATATGACACATGAAAGGGTCAGCGTCGTATATAAGAAGCGGACAGCCGCATTTTGTGGTGCGGTGGATGACATTAGGTGAGCTGTGAGGTCTGGGAAGACGCGCTAAGGAAGTTCGATGGAGCCGCATGCATTGGCCAATCAGATCAACAGAACATGCTAAGACCGAGGCTTGAACCGAAGATAAGCGAGACTCGAGACACCCCGCATCTTGAACGATCCATCTTGATCTGAGCCGTCATCTGCGCTCTCTCACGTGCGTCGCTCCCTGCATCGTCAGTCTCCCGATACCAAAGGCCTATAATATCCTCAAGTGACTGCGAAAGAAAGTCTAGCAATATCGTGATCTTCAATCGAGAGCGAACGATAGCTCACACAAGACACCATGTCTCCAATAATTTAATTTACAGATGCAAACGGGCCATGGGAAACACCAAGTTAGTCTCCTCGTTGGACTGTACAAGGTCAGGTTTGTGAGCTGGCTGGAGAGATCACAAAAGTCCTCCACGCCTCTGCGATGAACAGAGCAGCTTTCGCCGTCAAGACTGACGGCACCTGTCCTGGGCGTTCGACAACTCCAATCCTCAGCCACGGTCAATCTCGTTGGCTCTGAATTGCCAACTGCACAGGAGAAGGAGAAGTCTAACATTCTCTGTACGCGTAGCCGGGCAATTAAGATCAAGTCGCCGCAGGTAAAGGGCTACTCTTGGCGGACAGTCAGTACCGCTGCTCGGACTCGTGATATTCGCGAAAGCAAGCGTAAACGCATCTTTCAATCCACTGTATCGCCAAAATCGCCCCCGCAAAATGCAGCCAATGTTTCTTCCAATGGTTCACACACTCCTCGATGAACAGCATCAATCATCTCAGAACAGTCCAGCTTAGTGTTCCTCTGGTCAAAATCGCAATATACGCAACGACGCACGGCGTCACCATACCACTCTCCAGCCTCGAGATATATTTGTTCCGTCAAGCTTTCCGCAGCCTCCATAACATCTCTCTCGGACATTGGAGCGCCATCTGATTTGGGACGCAGAACTTCCAGAGCCTTGCCATAGCACAACTCGATGAGTGCAATCCCAAGAGCGAAAATGCTCGCATTGCGTATCCCACTTCTGAAAGAATTACCTGGTTGGAGCGCTGCTTTTGAGCCATGCGCTGGGAAAGCGGCGGACACGAAAGCATGGCCTGAAAGCGACAGGGCGTCTTTCTCCTTCAGAAGATGAATATTGGAAGAATCCCAGCTGTACGGCATCCATGAGGTGGTCTGGAGTTGCAGAACCGAGGAAGCCAGCGTCACCGTCAAGGCCAATCTGACCTTCCGGTCGAGCCCGTGATTCAAGGCATCTTTCAAGTTTACAATTACGGTGCTATTCGACACGCGGAATCGATCCATCGTATCAATCCGGTGCTGCCAACTTTGATCAGCGTGTAATGTTATAAGACCATCCACATTCTTGATCTTGCTCTTAAGAGCTGCACACAAATCTCCAGGCGGGCCTGAGCTCGGCGTGGAAGGAGCAGTTGGCGTCCCAGAGTTACCCAATGGTGTGTGCGGTGGGGTTACCGGTCCGATAAGTGGGCTTTGGCCGTGGCCAACGACTGCGTTCCCTCCGGCAAGCTTCATGCTCCTGACCATTGTCTCGCGCCACGCTTTGACCCATGGAGATACATTTTGATGAGGAGCGCTTGTCGTATGCACAGAAAACAGCACTGCAAAGTGAGCTTGCTTGTCAATTTCACCTGTTGCGGTCTGGCAATTAGACCTCAATCAGATTCTATTCCGGGAAAGACATATACTGGCACGGTGCGGTGTGCAGCAATCACAGTCCCTTGCGAAGTAAGTCTCCAATGCAGCGTGGAAGCTGTCTGCTTGAACACGTTGTAATTGGTAGGACGGCGCGGTGGAGCGAGCAGACGAGTCTCTTGGTGCAATCATGCGGCTTCGGTGGCCCAAAAGTCCTTGCAAGTCGGCGTTGTTCTTGCGAAGTTGATCGAGCAAGGACTCATTCCCAGTCTCTGCGAGCGTGATTTGAATCCGCTTCCACTCTCTGCGGTATTTCTGCGCATCCGCCCATTTCGGCTGCCATCATCAGCTTGCATTTCAACGCCTGTGTTGCACGCTCAAGTGTTGATGGCACATGGTCCTTTCCCTGATATATCGATAGGTCATGGATCCGCCCACGGCCATATTGACGAATAGAGAGACTCGTCGCCCCATTCCTCAAAGGAAAAAAAATCTTGTGACGTACCTTGCCAGCCTCGTCAAGCTCGAGTTTGCTCTGGATCTCCCCCAACAACTCCTTGATCTCGCTCGCTGTTTCCATGTACACATGGTAAGACCTTCCCAATTGCTTCTCGAGTTTCTGCTGAAGTTCCGGCTGAGCCCATCCTGACCCACCTGGATCGTTCATCAAACGCTCAAGCTCGCCTGGCTCGGTAATGCCAACTAGCAACTCCTCGCAATTATTCTGAAATTTTGTTCTCACAACCTCTATTCTTCGCTGGAGGCGCTTAAGAGTTCGGGAAAATCTCCACCAGCGCGTTACGGTATGAGCACCAGTCACATAGAGCTCTACGCCTTCCACGATCACCGGGAAAATGGCCAGAATCACTCCTGCAAGTTCGAGGCCCGACATGGCTGAGAGTTTTACACACCACGGCCGAAAATACTGGTTTGGAAATGATTGATGTTGCGTAAAGCTCATGTGGGAGAGGCTGAGAAATGCCTGTCGAGCTTTGATTCGGTGGAGCTGCAGCTGCAGCCACAAGGCTGAACTGACTGCACATCCTCTTACCTACGCGGGGTCATCTGCAGATATGATTCTGATGCTAGATGCCAACTGCGGCGTGGAGCGCGTCGTCGACGGTATCGTGTTCTCCTTCCTCGGCGTACCAACATGAGAGATGCATCGTCAAGTAACCGAACTCTCGCGGAAAGAATAGAGAAATGCCCACGCCCAACTCCATGTCGGAAGGAATTCGCACACAATCGGCTGATTGCCTTGCGCAAGGCAATTTGCTGGAAGCACACCTTGAGCATTTGAATAGCACGGCGACGCATGCTCGACTGCGCGATGCGATCGGCAGATTCGGAATTTGGTGCTCAAGCAGCAATGCTTGCAAGGTGGGAACCACATCACTCGACTATCAAGTTCGTTATTCCGAGCGGTCGAAAAGCTGTGTTATGGGTTTCTTGACAGAATTTCAAACCAACATCGCAGAAGGTAAGCAAAGCTGAAGAAAATATGGTTCATTACGACTGTGCTCTCTGACGCGATTGGCCCTGCAGCCAGCGAAGTAATCCAGGGGAGAAAGGGTGCCCCTCGATGAACTGGATTTCTCGGACTGCGACGTGTCCGAGTCTAGCTTGGCTGATGCCTCCGAGAAGTCCACCGAACTTGAACAGATCGTAGACGACATCACGGAAATTGTGACGAGCCTCTTCGATCTCACGCGGTCGATCAGCTATGTCAGTCACAGTTACATCTTCGTCAAAGCATCAAATGTTGATGTGTCACGCTTCCGGATGAGTGATGAGGCAGAGGCTAGAATTGCATTTCCTCGTGCGAGTCAGGTGATCATTGAGCGACTGACTGAGGCGAACAACAAGCGAAGACAGATGTTGACGTATGCACACGATGATCAAGCGACTCGATCATACGCAGATCTGGAGACAAGATGGTTGCGAGTCTCGAGATCCGACCTGGTGAAAATGCTGCTTCAGGATGTTGCAATAAATCGCGTTCGTGCACGGGAAAGCAGTTGGGCTCCGGAAAACACGTATCCTTACGACTTCGAGATTTCAGGTATTATAGATACGGCATTGTGGAGGTATCGCCCCTTACTCAATCACGCGGTCAGACTGACTTCCAAATAGGCAGCGGCTAACTGGAAGCCTGAGGCCGTACGTGTGTACGAGCTACAAGTGCGATCATCCCCTGAAGTTTTTTGACAGCCAGCTCCAGTGGCTACAACACGAGAAAAAGAGCATATGAGCGATTGGGTATGCCTCCGGTGCTCCCGCAAGTTCTGGCGTGCCGTAGATCTGCGAAATCACTCTGAGGATGAGCATAAGGAAGAATTGGACGGAATGGCACTGCGTCACTGCGAGAGGCCTTTCCCATCTGACGCCCTGACACAATGCACACTGTGCCCCCTAGACATTCTTATTAGAGAGTTTGGAGTCCATGTCTCTGAGCATCTGTGGACGATTGCACTGCTGGCATTGCCCCTACATCGAGGGCTGCGGCCAAACAGCGCAGAGATCGGTGCCATTCTGATGGTCCGTGGCGATGGAGGTATTCCCTTGAGGAACGTGTCTCCAAACCAAGCCTGGTGGTACGAAGCAATTGAGCCGGATCAGGGTAGTTTGATTCAAGCAGTCGAGAAGGACGACTTGCCTGAAATCAAAGCCCTCGTCAAGTCAATCCGGAACCACCCACACGCTATTCACACTTGTCGAAATGCCCTGTTGGAAGCTGCAAAGAGAGGCCACATAGATGCGGTAGAGTTTTTGTTGGAACATACCATTTGTGATTTCAGCGATGGCACCGGTAGAACGCCTCTGCTGTGGGCTTCCGAGAACGGCCATGCTGAGGTTGTACGTCTCTTGGCCGGAGATCTCACAAGCCCCGTCGACGAGGCTGATTAGAATGGACACACAGCTTTGTCACGAGCCGTGGACAACGGAGATCTGTACATTACTCAAATCTTGGTGGAACACGGAGCCCAGGTACATCCCATACCTCTATGGAAAGCCGCTACGAATGCTTACGAAGACATCGTGGAGTATCTGCTGCCTTATGCGACGGATCATAATCAGTTCAACAAGGACACAGACATCCTACTTCATGTTCCTGCTCCTCACGGCATACCGGATCTCGTGGCGGCAGTCTTGGACCGTGTCGTGGATGTTAATGCCGCCGGCCCATCGGGCAGAACACTGCTCCATGAGAGTGCGAGATATGGGCCCCTCCATGCTGTGAAGACACTGCTCACATATGGCGCCAATGTCAGGAGCATCGACATGTACGGTACTACGCCGCTCCATGAGAGCGTCGTGTTTGGTTCTGTGGATATCGTCAAGACACTGCTGGAAGCCGGCGCGGATGTCAATGCTCGTGACAATTCCGATCGGAGCCCGCTTCATGAGAGTATTAATTCTGGCTCTGTAGCTGTCACTCAGGTACTGCTCGACGCAGGGGCAGATGTCGATGCTACCGACGACAGTGATAGGACGCCGCTTCACGAAGGTGCGAAACAAGAGAACGTTCGGCTTGTCAAAACGCTATTATATCATGGCGCGCATGTCGATTCTCGTGACACGGGCCAGCAAACGCCGCTCCACGACGCTGCGAAGCACGGAAGTCATTACGTTGTGAGGGCATTGCTAGATCACGGCACGGATGTGAATGCCGTCGATGACGCCGGCAAGATTCCCCTTCACTTCAGTGCCAAAGGAGGTTCCCTGCGTGTCGTGACGGCGCTGCTGGCTCGTGGCGCCAATTTCAATGCCGTTGACGGACACAGACGGCCACCGCTCTGGGGTGCGGTGATCTCCGGTCACACAGAAATAGTTTGGCTCATGCTTCAGAGGAATGATCTATAATCAGAACTTTTCCTCGAGCACGTAGATTCCCTTTTGGCCTCCGTTCCAGTGACGGATGATGGCAACATCATTAGGCTTCTCGGCCAAAAGAAAGCCGCATTTGAAAGAGAGAGAGATCAGCGTGATCAGAGTACTCCTCTACGAGTGGGTCCCGCTGAGGGAGCATGGCATCAGACATTTGGTCGGTCGGGAACCTAGTTGGTGGAGATCGGTTGGGCATTAAAGAGGACCTGGACAATGCTGCCGTGCAATCGGTGTGCATCTAGCAAACACATACCGCGTATTGTGAAGAGTCCAGGTATTTAGCCGTGCACAATTTGTAAAGCTTTCTATAGCAGAATTTCCATAGTTTGTATTAGCGGTTTGCGTCCTGGGCTCAGATTGTTATTTCTGAGCGTGGCTTTGCAGTCTGTGCTCGCAGTTGACATATTCTTGCAGAACAGAAAAGTCAAAATGCTGTGTTGAACTCATGGACTTGGTCATACCGTCTTCTTGTCTCAATTGAACGTCTTCGTCTGCCTCGCCCCCGTTGAATAGGAAGACTAAGGGAATTAGGGAATCAGGACGTGATAGGCACCATATTTAAAATTTCCAGCCCTGCTTCGCAGTGGGAGCATGCGAAGTACAGAAGCTCTAGTGATGTTTATGTTGGAACAGGCAAAGTCCGAGAGCACGGAGTCACATGCAGCCATGCACGAGCTATAGCACACCTGAGAATAGGAAGTGGCTGTCTCGGCCCTTTTCAACTGTGTTACATCGTTACACTGCAGGTTTCCTTTCATGGTGTCGACGTACCACGGTACTGCGGATCTACGCTGTTACACGAATACTTGCGGTCTTCATGTCATGCGAACGTGGCTACGGCACAACCTCCGACACAGAGACTCTACACTCGTTCATCCTTCATTCGGCCTAAAATGCAGCAAACCTGGGCCTCACAAGAGTCAAAATTTCGTCATTTCGAATCAACCGATCTGCTAGCAGGCATGGGAAGCCAAGTAGGATCCTATCTCGTAGAGCGAGAATGTTCCCGACTGGTGATTTATGGGTATGGCTGGTGTACGCGAACTGTTCATGAGAGTATTAATTTCAGTTCTGCGGCTACAATTAAGACACCGCTGGGCGCCGGCGCGGATGTGAATACTATGAATAGGCAAGGGCGAACACTACTTGAATATTAGGCTATTGAAGGCTTCACAGAGACGTTCCAACCCATCTTAAGCACTGTCAATCTCGATGTAAGGCGATTGATCGAAGAGAACGGGCGGCTGCGATGGGAGTTCATGAGACAATTACATACTGAGATTGTCAATCTGCTCACTAAGCAGAATCTGGTCGATTGCCACGAGCTGAGTTGAGCAGTCTCACTGCTTCTTCCACCATCTTCTCACCAATCGGCGCCGATCTTGGAGACCCGAGAAAGGACTTGGACACTGTTTCAGGCAAGGATGTCACTCTACGCATGAAGGGCAAGCAAAAGGAGAGGTCAGAAGACGAGGCTGTGGAAGAGTTGTAAACGCTGCATGTATTATCAGCACGCCCTTCACGATCGAATCAACTATAGAGCCCCAGCACAAACATATACAGCACAACAGCAATTGCGGATCCACCCTCTCCCTTGCAAACCACATACCATCCAACCAATAACTACCGAACCGTACTTTGATCGATCAAATCTCGATTTCTATGAATCAAAGCAATGAGAGCTACACCACACACACACACACACACTCTCTCTCTCTCTCTCTCTCTCTCTCTCTCTCTCT
>ANSM01008191.1:0-36521 GCA_000347735.1 Cercospora canescens BHU
AGGCCGGTGGCACAGCACGCTCGCACGCCACGCGCTGATCTTCTTGTTGCTCTCGAAGGATCCATCCAGTTCACCATCGCATACCATACAGGGAGTGAATACCCTCGTCGCTCATCGTGAGCACAACGAGACGGCGCGTTCCGGCCTGCTCGCCTTCTCTTCGGCTGTGCGGCGGCGCCCGCGAAAGTGAACTGGACCGGCGATGCAGCATATTGACAGCGAGATGTGTGAAGGAAAATTGGCTGGAGGTTGCGACATAGTGTGGAATTGGGTCACGCAAAAGAGAACACCCAAGAAGTGGAAAGGAAACAGGTGAAGTCGAGGAACAGACCACGTTCTTATGCTGTGCTACTCATGGGGAACAGGATGACCGGACCTAGCTCCTGGTAAACGAGATATACGAGTTGTGATATGCGAACGTCATCTTCATCTCGACGAGCATCCGCAAACTTTGCGTGCATCTCTTCAGTCCTCTCTTTGTATCAGAAAGTCTCTGAGAAAAAATGTGAAAATCTAGCACAGGGCGGGAGTGGAGCGCCTGGGTCAGTGTGAGCGGAAGCCAAGTATGCATGGCAATATCCAAGCACCGTCAATATCGTGAAGACGTGCATCTTGTCATGGTTCCGTGACAGTCATATGCCATGCGTCGAAGGAATGCTCGACGAAGCCTGAACCAAGTCAACTTCTTCGACGCGTGACGGCATCCGCTGCCAGCAATCTCAACGCTATTGAGGAAGGTCCATTCGACAACAAGCAGTTCGTTGGACACACGTTCAGGGACGCGGGAGCTCGTACGCCATCCGATAACGTAGTAAGCAAAGACCAATTTTCTGAGAATGGTCATTACGACACATCTGGTTGGCCCTTTGGGCCTCATGGCGGTGTCCTGAAAGAGCAGAAAGCATAACTTTCACAATGCAAACATCTACCACTGCTCCATCCAAAGCAATTCCGCCACCGCAAGCAAAATTCACAAGTATCAGAAATCACAGCTGGCGACCATGACCGAATCAGAGCCAATATTCTTCTATCGCGAGTGGGAATCACACGACTTCCTCTGTCAATTCTACCCAGCAACGTTTCGCAACATTGACGAGCCTGGAAACCAGCAACACGAGTTCAATTGTTGCGAGCAATGGGTGATTTACAACAAAGCGTTGATACTTGCTACTCCAGACCCACCTCAAGTAAGCGGCAAAGCGACAAGAGCTACTACTAAGCCCGCTCAAGCTCCCTTCGACGAAAGCCGCCGAGCACTGCCCGAGAAGATCCTCGCAGAGAAGAATCCGGACAAGCAGAAGTATCTCGTGCGAAGCGTACCTTTCACGAAATGGGGTGGCAAGAGATGGGACGCAGTGAAATTCGACATAGTGGTGAAGGGCAACTACTACAAATTCTCGCAGAGTCCGGAATTGGAAAGATTACTCATGGAAACAGGAGAACGAGAATTGGTCGAAGCTGCGCCGAGAGATCGAACCTGGGGAATCGGGTTTGAAGCAGAAGAGGCAAAGAAGCATCTGGATAGGAAAGAATGGGGTGCGAATCTGCTTGGCAAGGCTCCGATGACTGTGAGAGAGACATTGCGCGCCGAGGAGGCACATGGACAAGGAAGATCAGATGATTTGGAGCAAGCGGGAAAGGTGAATGTCTGAGATCACTGTCTTATTGTTAGCGTATGTGTCGGATTGCTGTCTCTTTCACATGCAACCAGCCGACAAGCACAAAACACTGCGCTCTTCCACAAGCTAATGTATCATCACCACCACAATTCTCCGACATGACCATTCCCAACCAAGCGCATCCCTTACATCAAGGAAGAAGATACAAGACCACCACCAACCACTACACTTCCCCTCTACCTCCATTCACACACTTGAATTATGACCACACCGAACACCCACGCTGTCGAGATTCGCATCGGCAGTCCACCCCGCAACATCCAAACCTCCCTCTACATCGGTGTGCTCCCCCGGTCCGCCTTCCAACGCTTCACGCGCGCAGCCTGGACCTTCCTGCACGAATACAACAACAACACCTTCTGGCTCCCGCTCGGCGTCGACCCGCACGCCGTCCGAACTCTCGTTCGCTGGATGTCCTGGAACATCAACCAAACGCCTCCACTTCCCATACCGCATCCCGAGACGTACGAAGAAGGCGTCGAATTGCTTGCTGCGGCGAGGGCGTTCAATGTCAAGGGGCATTTGACGGAAAGATTGCAAGAGGACGTGATGGCGTATATGCGAGGTGCGGTGTTGACGTATGAGGAGTTTCGGTTGGGGTGGGAGAAGTTGGCGGAGGATGCGGATGTTGTGGGAGCTTTGCTGGGAGGGTTGAGGGAGAGGTACCGGGATGGTTTGAGGTGGGGCTTTGAAGGCGTGCCGGAGAGGAGGATGATATTGAATTTTACGGAGGCGAAGGGAATTGATATTTCGTGGTGAACGGCAGACGAACAAAGGTAGAACGGGGAAATGCGTTGATGTGTGAGGGTGGCGCTCTTGCTAACAGGGCTTCGGAGGCAAAATGTAGCTGCTCGTTGGCAGAGAATCTCATTGTATCAGTATTGAAAGAGCTGTGGAACAGCACAAGTGATACGTCGCTGTGGTTCGAAAGGTATGCGTCTCTTGCGTCGTGCCAATCCTTCTGCTGTAGCAGTGTCTCATCTGGCGGGCTTTGCAGCGTCCTCGAGGCCTCGTGATCCGTACTCAAGCCGATTCCCTCGAGCACTGATGTGAAGATGATCGCTCGAGGACTCATGTGAAGATAATCCCTCCATCGACAACTTGGCACTGTCCAGTCACATAATCACTATCCGGGCTTCCCAAAAAGCTCACCAATTTCGCGACATCCTAAACCTCGATATTAGCATCGCACTCCACGACCGCAATTGACCAAGTGGTAAACGAAGATTGTTTGCCGCAACTTACCTCGGGCGTACTGGTCCTCTTCAATGCAATCAATTCATTGCTGTACTTCTTGATCGTTGCACCCTTCTGAGCTCCGCTCTTGGCGCCAAGCTTTTCGTCGATGAGGTCCCACATGGCGGTTCCGACAATGCCTGGAGCGTAGGCATTGACAGTGATATGATGTTCAGCCATTTCCATCGCGTAAGCCTGTGTCAGACCGCGGACAGCCCATTTCGAGGCGGAGTAGTGGGAGAGGAGGGCGAAGGGCTTGAAAGCGACAATAGAGGCGCACTGTGCGAAGGAAATGTCAGTACTCGATGTAACAACTTGGCACTCGGACGGCGTGAACATTGGGAAATGCTCACGCCAATAAGTTTAGCCGGCGCTTCCGCAGTCGCATTCTCTTGCTTGATGATCTGCTTTGCAGCAGCTTGATAGCAATTGTTGACACCGAAGACGTTCACACGGAACATGTTTTCAAAATCTTGTTCTGTCAAGTCCAGCAGTGCTTTGACTTGGGCGATGCCTGCGTTCGCGACCATGGTGTTCAAGGGACCGAGCTCGTTGACGGCATGCTGGATCATGTCCTCGACTTCCTTCAGCTTGGAGACATCGGCGATTGCGACTGTGGATTTGCGACCCAGTCCTTGAATCTCTTTTGCAACCTCTTCAGCGCCAGACTTGTTTGCCGGAATGTCATTGACAGCTACATCGTAGCCGTCTCGGGCGAGTCGGAGGGCAATGGCGCGACCGATGCCTCGTGAAGAGCCTGTGACAATGGCTACTCGACCCATGTTGAGAGTTGAAGCTGTCGTCTGTTTGTTTGTATTCGAGCAGTTATGACAGGTCAGCGAAGTAGCTGCGTAAGAGCAATTTTGACACCCTCTGTAGAAACGAGCACGACAACAATAGCGAATACGATGAAGCTCAAGCTGAAGGGCATCTTGTTTGCTTTATACTTGCCAATGCAAGAGGATCGACGAAAGCTGCACTTGCTGGTCTCGAACGAGATTTACGAATGTTGGCTCGCGTGAGGAGGTACTCCTCTTCTGCAACAAGAGCGCTCCTCCGCCCGGTAGCTGTCACTGCCTCGTTGAGGATTGTTCCGTTGCACCGAGGTGTATTCCTTATATGGAGATGCGGACAAAAGCCGCGAGGGAGCATCATAATGAGGAGTAGAGCTCGCAGCTGTCAAGCTGGGGAGCTGCAGGGTTCCGGGAGACGATATCCTGGCTCGTCTGACAGAGCTTGATGAGAGGCAGGTCAACCGAGGGAAAATGCGATCTGCCGGGAATAGACCCCACTCATCATCTTGGACATGTCCAAATGTAACAGAATACTGCTCGTAGAGGCTATAGTGTATTTGCTGTACATCAGACGGTGTGCTAGCTCTTCCACGTCAGATGCGACTTGATTTCCCAGCATATCTGCTGCTTTGAGCGACTCTGTGTATGTTTGTGCATGTTTGCCTGTTTGTGCTTCCGCTACGTCTTGATCGCGTCCTGGTCAAGGTCGAACGCTTGCAGTGAACCGTCGCCTCGCGCCAATTATGGTTGAGTTGTGTTCGGGCGCTCAAATCGACATTGAGTCTGTGGCGACTTGGAATTCTACCCGCACGTCACCTTCTAATAGGATTGGCGGGCCATCGGGCTCTTTCAGTTGCGCCGCATATCCAGATGGACTCATGACCTGCTCTTTCCTGCCATGCCACCACGAAGTGACGGCGTGCCCAACTTTTGGCCCCAGCTGGTCTCGATGGCCATGTTCCAACACATGCGCTCCGTTACGCTCTCGCCTAGCGAGATCGAAGCTACCTTCGAAGACCGTGGTCTCGCCAGGCTCAAGTGTGCGAAAGTATACGTCGTCGCTGCCTCCCAGCTCGCTGCTGAAAGGTGCTCGTTTCTTCTTGGCTCGACAGACGCCAATGGGCGTGTCTGAGGTGAGATCTGTACATTGGAAGCCCTGTGTATAAGCTATACTTGTGTCAAGGATTGTGCCCCAAGTGAAAATTGTGATCGGGTCAATGTGACTGAGCGTTGCTGTAACTGTCAGGACGGCGTCTTCGCCCAGAAGGAGTTTCGGACGGCAGATGGGAGATATTCGATTGGATATACGGCTGCGCAGCCATGCTCGTTGTCGTTCTGGCACTCCCGCCACATTTTGACTCTTCATGAGATAGGTCCTGATGGTGATGGTGTGTCTGAGGCTCGAGAAGGTATACCGAGCCGTGCAAGTGGAAACCCGCAGTTGTCCCCGCGTGTCATCCCGCTGACTGTGTGTCACGTGAGTTGTTTCGCAACTTCTCGCATCACACCACGCCGAATAGGTGAACTATCATCAGGAACCTAACCCTACCCTAGGACTTTGACGCGATGGGGTGGATTTCATCACACAGAATGTCTACTATCACCAGGACTTTTGCCGGGCTTTAGCATCCCTTCGTCGGTTCTGTATCTTGCTGTTTACAGCTCCTACGAAGGCCTCATCGGTGAATCCGCCCTGCTGAGCCTCGTTATCTCCCACTCTAGTTGCTGCCAAAGAGACTGGAATTTGCCTTTGTCCACACCGCTCGAGTCAACCCGCAAGCGTAACATGAGATCACCTGTCTCCTGAAGCTGGCACTCCACAAGCATTGGAAGACGTCTTCCTGACCGCCATCCAAGCTCGACAAGAGCATCTTTGCCTGCCTTCAGTTCATCCGTGAACATGGACTCGAGATCCGGACTGCGACTCCGCGCGTCATGTCGTGGTATGTGCGACTGAACTACGAGTAGAATCTTGAAATCACATGCTATTCCAGCACCGGGGATGAGAAGCCGATAATGCTCCAGGTCGGTCTGCTCGAATGGTATCATATCCGTCGTCTGCATTTGCACTTTTTGCAGCAAACCATAAGTATCCACAGCATCAGAGTCGACAGTCAAGCAGATTGGAAGGGTTGCGAAAGCTGGACCAGCCACACGATCGAGCCCGTCGACTGAGCCTTGTCGGCCAGTAACGGTTGCACCAAAGAGGACCCGATCCGTCTGTAGATTACGCGCAAGCACAATCGCTAGACCCGTGCGAATCAGCGTTGTTGCCGTGAATCCAGTACGTTGAGCGGCGAAGTCTCTCAACATGATAGAGTGATCATGGTCCTGGCTCGACGTGCTATCGTGGGAGACGGGCGGAAAATCGAGCGAAGCGGATGTCAGACCCGATAATTGGCTGCTCCAGTATGATTTTACCTTCGTGGGGTTCAGCTGACGAATGCAGTCGGTCACTATTCGCATGTCGTTCAATGGATCTGGGTTTCGCCCATGGTAGAGATTTTCTGCTTCGGCGATAAGAAGTCGGAGACTCCATCCGTCATATGCAGCCCAATGCAGGTCCAAGAAAAATTGTGCAGAGCTTGTTGCGGATTTCCGTGCCATGGCAAGGTTGACAAGTCGATCGCCCTGCAACCTATGTTTCGATGACAGCTCTTGTTGGCATTCTTCGGCCGTGTCGCGCTGGATCCATTCGGGTATTTCATCAATAACAACTTGCATGTAGCCACGTCCAGGAATATCGACCAAGCGAGTTCGCATGATCGGATTTCGTTTGGCAACCAGACTCCAGCATCGTTTGAGTTGGTCAATGTCTGTATTCTGCTTTACCTCCAGGTGGTGTGTGGTACGAAACTGGCATTCCGGTCGACAAATCGCCCAGCGTGCCATGTTCCTCTGCAGTGGCGTGCAGGGCAAGATGTCAACAATCTGCTCTTCTCCAATCCTGCAGATAGTGGCTACATCGGCTCGCACCTTATCACTATTCAGGAGTCTGTCTGCAACTGGGAGAGAAGAGTCCATGCCATGGACAGACAGCCGCGATTGAGCCCTTTCTGCAAGATCCGCGATGACTGGCTGCTGGAAGACGTCCCTCACTGTCAGCGAATATCCCTTCTCTCTGGCCTTACTGACGAGTCGCATTGCAAATATGGAATCTCCTCCGAGGCGAAAGAAGTTGTCATCAAGACTGATCGAAGCTGTCTCGGGAATGCTAAGGACTTCCCTCAGCAAGTGGACAATTGCCTTCTCCTTCTCTTTCTCAGCTGGGCGGGTCTCGGCAGCGGGAGTCTCACCGAACGTCCACTCTCGAATCGACTTTGAAGAGCCATGAGCCTGCAGCTCTTTCAAGTAGACTTTGCCCGTCGGAGTCAGTGGTAGGGCGGCCAAGGGAGCGAATACTCTCGGAATCATGAACTGTGGCAATATGGAACCCAGTCGTTTTCTGAGAAGGCTTGCTTCTTGCATAATGTGACTTCTGAGCCCATCTTCATTAACATACGCGTTTGCGGGAGCAATAAAAGCCATGATCTCGGCTCGATCGCTTTCGAGAGGCTGTGCAACTTCGACCGCTACGCGCCAACCGTAGCCGTGCTCCTTGATGAGTGCTTGCAACGCACTCTCAACCTCGCCAAGTTCGACACGCTGCCCATGAATCTTGGTCTGACGATCGGCTCTGCCACGGTAGATGATAGATCCATCTCCGGCATATCGAGCAAGGTCACCTGTGCGATACAGCCGCCCTGCACGGCCCGGAAACCGTGCTGTACCTCGAGCAAGCCATACAGGATTTTCGATCCAACTGTCGCAAGACTCGGCGGGTTTTCCGAGGTACCCAAGGCCTGAAAGCGGTCCTTCGATCCATAATTCCCCAACTTCGCCAATAGGTACCAGCACATCTCTATTCTGCGAATCGACAATCCATGTAGAGGCGCCAAAACCTTTCCCAATGCTGACTTCTTGAGTTGCAAGTTTGTCGAGGTCTTGAACAGTTACGACATTGGTCTCGGCGGGCCCGTACACATTGACGACCCTCGTTTGACGACTGAGTATGGCCCGATCGGATGATAGAACCGGTTCCCCGCTCAAATTGACGACACCAATCCCAGAAGCTTTGGTCCAGTCAATATGCCGAAGAATCGTGGGTGTAATGTGGGCATAATTTGCGTGGAGTGCGGTCATGGAGGCCTCAATATTGTTTTTTCGATCGTCCTCCGACGGAATACAGAGACAGCCGCCAGAGGTCAGCGCATGAAAGAAGTCGTCCCAGGCAACGTCAAAGGCATATCAGGCGAAGTTATATACCCGCGATTCCGATGTGAGTCCGAGTTCTCCACGCTGATAATGCAGCATGCTATAAATGTGAGCGTGGGTCAGCATCGTCCCTTTCGGAGTGCCAGTACTTCCTGATGTAAAGACAATGTACGCAAGGTCTTCCGGAGACGACTCCACAACACATCCGGTTTGTTCAGAGTTGCCCACTTTGTGATCATCATCCGGAAAGACAAGAACCGTTTCGGTACCCAGGCCCTTCGCCAGATCTCTCTGGGTAACAGAAGCCAATAGAATATTGCTCTGAAGTTGCTGCATGATGTTCCGCAGGCGTCCCCCTGGCAAGGTGATGTCCAAGGCGACCACTGTTGCTCCAGCTTTGAGAACACCCAACGCTGCAACAGGCATCCACATTGACTTTTCGAAGCAGACGGGTACGATGCTGCCACGTCTGACACCTCGAGCGCGAAGGTCGTTTGCCACGCTTGCGGCCATTGTTTCCAGCTCGCCATACGAAATTTCACCATCCCACGCGCATATGGCAGGCCGGTTCCGATCTTGCAGTGCAACAGCGCGGATCTCATCGTGAACGCATCGCCGTACGGGCTCGGGCAGAGGAGAGTTCCAGGACCAGATCAAGTCCAGATCTTTTTGTATCGCAGAACCAATCATCGTACGCTTGAACGTGGTGAACAGACTTGCCTCTATGAGTTGGGCGTCCACAGCAGAGCCAGAAAGCGTTTCGCTTGCAAGCAGAACATGGATCGCGGAAGTCAGCGCCGACACCAACTTATCTATGGTCTCTGCATCCAAAAGGTTCTGCGGTAACTGCACCGAAACTCCTAGATCATCTCCACTGACACGTGCGCTGAGGAGGAGGTCAAACTCGTGAGGATCCTGGTGGCCATGATATTCGAATCCGATTTTACCAGTCGCATCGTGCTCGCCGAATCGATCAGACTCTCTTAGGGTCATGGCAGTGTTGAACAGCCGCTGACCTGCTTTGAGACCTATGGCATGCTGAACCTGGGCAAGTGATACATGTTGATGCAGTAGGTGCTAAGTGGAATCGTGCGAAATCTGCTGTAAAACTGCCGAACACGGCTGACTGAGGTCGATTTTGCTGATCAGCATATTTGCCAATGGTCCTGTCATACGGTCCACACGCGGGATCGGAGCGTCTCTTCCAGACGTGAGATAACCAAAACAGACGTCCGAGTCATCTGTGAGGTATGAGAGTACCATAGCCCACACTGCTTGCAGAAATACGGATCTTGTAATCCCCATCCGCTTGCAGAAGTCGAGCACTCCAGTTGTCGCGTCCTTTGGAATCTCAATATAGCAGAAATGCTCGTTTTCCGGCTGCACGTCTTTGATTGGTCCGTTGAACACAGAACGCACCTCACAAGGTTTCGCGACACGAAGATATTTTGCCCACCAATCGATATGCTCGCGTCTGTTGGTTCCTGCAAGATACTTGATCATCTCTCCAAATGCTGGCGCCGGTCCAGAACAGATGCCATCGTATGCCAATCGCAAGTCTTCCACCAGAGGCATCAGCGAAGCTCCATCAATAAGTCCATGATTGATGTCAAGACGACACGCGGTCTCGTTCCCAGCCTGATAAATCGTGAAGCAATGTCGTGGCGAACCCCGATGGATCCGCATTGGGCGCTGCAGCTGATACAGAGTGTCTTCAGGATGCTGCTCATTGGTCTCCAGCCAGGTAACTTGGGTCTGCGGGTCCGATAGAAGCAACTGAATGAATCCTTCTCCGTCAGGTGCTGGGGCAAAAACAGTACAAAGAATGGAGTGTCTTCGAACCACAGAGCGCCAGGCTTCAGTAAGCTGAGCCACGTCTACTTTGTGTTCTCCATTCTGAGGCAGACATTTCCAGACCCAAAACGAGTCATAGCTACTCCGCCCTCGGTCTGAAGTCAGCAAGACACCCTCCTGGAGCGGAGAGGCCGGGTAAGCATCTAAAATTTCTTTTGGCGACACTCCCATAGCTGGGAGCTGTACATCGTTAAGGTAGTGCAACGCAGCGTCAGAAAGAGAGAGGAGAGGTACATCGGCTCGAGTGATCTTGGCATCGCAGGAGCTCAGGGCATCCGCTGCATCTCGTATGGTTTCCAGGAGTCGGAGTTGCCACGCGCGCAAGCGATCTTGATAGAGCATATGTTTGTTTACACTCATGATGAGCTCAAGCTGACCGTTCCGCAACATCATGCTCAATTCGATCAGACCAAGGCGAGGCGACGATGGGGCAACTACTTCTATACCTTTCTCGCCTTCGGGAGAAGGCAGTAACTTGAACAAGCTTCCAGCTTGTTCGAGCTGTTGGTACGAGCCCGCGAAGTTAACCAACACCTCCATTTCGTCGTGAGCTTTGAACGCCTCGGTACATTTCTTGCTGTACCATCGGCTTGCGAAGTATTGTTGCCCTTTATCAGGGACGCGCCGCCTAGTGTCTTTTGCTGAGCACACTGCGTCGACAATGGTATCATCCACCTTCGTCGCAAGAACAAGAGGATGAATTGTGGTGAACCAGCCGACGGTATCGGAAACATCAACGTTACGATTTCCAAGGGCTTCTCTTCCGTGCCCTTCCAAAAACACTGTAGGCAGTGAACGCTCTGCAAACGTTTGGCAGAAGGAGTAAGCCAATGCGCCGAGTATGATGTCGATCGGCTCTGTCCGCATCGCATCGTTGCTGCATCCCATGAGCAATTTGCTACTCTCGCTGTCGAGTGTCATCATGCTGTCAATGGCATTACCTCGCACTTGGTCTTCGGATGAAAGTCCCCAATATGACATATTCCAAGCCGGTACCTCAAATGGTAGGACAGATTCGGGATGAAGGTTGCAAGACTCCTGTTCTTGCTCTCTGCACCAGCGGCGGAATGAAGTGCCGTGAGTTGACGGCAGGGATCTGTGCTGGACGAAATCTTCCAAGTCTCTCCAAACGACTCTCCACGACACAAGATCGATGACGAGATGATGCGCCGACAACAGCAACAAGGGCTTTGCATCCATCACAGCAAAGTAGGCCGCCGAGAAAACCGGTCCATCGACAATGCTCAGTTGCTTCTGCATGTCCTTCGCCATATGAAATGCCTCCAACGGCCCCGAGACAGCAAATTCCTCCATATGATACCGCTTTGAGGATGATATATGTTGGCTCCACACCCCTTGCGGCGACTTATGATATCGCGCGCGCAGCATCGGGTGACGATCAACAACAGCGCTCAAAGCTTCTTGGAGATCGTCCCTTGACACCTTTGTGTCCAATTCCAGCATGAAGCACTGGTTGAAGTGATCTTCTCCATTCGGAAACATCTGGAAAAATCGTTGCTGAATTGGCGACAGCTCAAAGAGTTCCTCGTCCTGTTCACGTGCAGCCATGGGTGCGGAATCTTTGTTCCCTAGGTAATCTTGCTGCGACAAGGGCATTGCGCAGCATCGAAGTGCAATTTTCTGGATTGTTCGGCCGATGAGAATATCTGCTACGGTGAGCGCTACACCGTGCTTCCGACATTGTGAAACCACTTGCATTGCTGTAATGGAATCTCCTCCAAGACTGGTGAATCCTTTTGTGATAGACACGGTTCCGAGAGGCAAGTTCAAGACCTCCGACCATATTTGTTGCAGCACGCTCTCCGTAGCATTTCCTGAAGCGCTTGACTCGGCCTCCATCTGGTAACCATGGTCCGCGAACTCTCGCCAGCGACGAGCACCTAGATCTCGCAACACAACCCTGTCCGCTTTGCCAGTAATCGTGGTGGGGATCGATCGCAACGGGATATAGCTGACCGGAACCATGTAGGACGGCAGTTGTTGTTCAAGGCGGCCCGACACACCCGCAGTCAGCTGCCTAACGGCCTTCTGATAATCGGCTTCGCTTTTCTCCTCCCCCGTGTTTAGCAAGACAAAAGCCACCAGCACAGAGTTCGTAGTCTCCTCAGAAAGGACAGCCTCGGCCACTATCTGTAAGATTGGTTGCTCTTGGCAGGCACGCCTTCCAGACAGTATGGCTCCATGAATGTGCTGTTCGACTTCGGCCAGTTCGACTCGCTGACCTCGTAATTTGACCTGTGTATCTTTACGACGGACATAAACCATAGTTCCAAGTTCGTCACCAGTATATCTCACTAGATCTCCCGTCCGATATAACTGAGCTTGAGGATCTCTATGCCAGGACAGGTCATTGATGAAAGCTTGTTCTGTTTTGGATTCATCTCCCAAATACCCATGTCCAAGAAGAGGCCCCTCTAGACACAGCTCGCCAATCATTCCAATTGGGCAAAGCTGATGGCCATCATCGGGGTTGACAATCCACGCCTTAATACCGATCCCATGGCCGAGTGCAATATCTGCAGTATGCTCGGGGTTGTAGAACATGGTCATTGGCGTACACTCTGATGGCCCATATACTAGAGTGATGATGCAATCGTCGCCAATTGGGACAATGTCTGACGGGACGATCATCTCGCCTCCTAGTAATAAACGTTTCAATGGCGCCAATGCTTTTTGGTCAATGCCTCTGCAGACCGTGGGCGTAAGGAAAGCGAGAGACACTTCGAATCGTGAGATGCAACCCGCAAGATCATTGCGAAGATCGACATTTGATGGGACGCAGAGACAGCCTCCACTTGTGACTGTGTGCATCAGGTTGAACCATGCCGCATCAAAGGCGTACGAGGAGAAATCCAGCACTCTGCTCTCCTCTTTGAACCCGAAGGATTCGTGCTGGCACAGAACAGCAGCGCTGTAGCTTCCATGGCTTACCAGTACCCCCTTGGGCTTTCCAGTACTCCCTGATGTGAACACAGTATACAGGATGGCGCAGGGGCAGGTTGGTGGTAGTGACCGTGTGCTGTCCATGTTTAGTCCGAATACAGTTTCCAAGTTCACAGATATCACTTTTCCCATCCCGAGACGTCCGCTCAGATCTCGATCCGCCCAGGAGCATAAGATTGCCGCCGCTTTGGATTCGCTCACAATATGTGCTAAGCGAGGTTCAGGTTGATTTGGATCCACTCCCAATCCAGTAATTCCAGCTTTCGCCACAGCCATCATCGAGACCGACATGAGTAGTGACTTCTCAAAGCATAAAACCACGATCGAACCTGGTCGAATGCCTTGATCCAAGAGGTGGAAAGCAAGACTTGTGGAGTACTTATCCAGCTCACCATACGTGAGGCTTCCATCCCACGCGCAAACGGCAACGGCTTCGGAGCGCTTCCGTACCTGAACGCCGAAAAGTTCATCCACGGTTTGATCGCTCCTCGGGAAAATTGAAGAGTTCCACGAGCGTATCTCTTCTTTGTCTTCTTCGCAGACTCCACATGCTGTTTTCCAAGTGGTGTCCAAGTTTTCTCTCCGAGACAATTGACGCAAAATGTGAACGAAGCGTCGTGCTGTGCGTCGGACCGGAGCATTTCTGTATGAGAGCAGATGTAATACATGGCGGTCCTCATGCGATGCTAGGTGCACAATCGTTTCCATCGACCCGCTGTCGCACAGGCGGTTATCTTGGGACGTGATGGCGGTGGTAAAGCTATCTGCAGATGGGTTGATCTGCCTTAACCAATGCATACCAGGTGCGTGATTCGACCCCAGAGCTTCTTCCAGCTGCTGGAAATCTTCGAGGAGATCACCAACCGTAGCATTGATAGGCACTTTCCACTTGCAGGGCAAGAGAGTGTCCTTGTTCCCCTCCGCTCCGGCAACAGATCGTAGCTTTGATCGGCCCCTGTGAATACCAGTTCCGAAGAACACCTCGTCAGATTCTCTCTCTTGAGCTAAGAGAATTGCCCACGCCACTTGTGCTAGAGTTTCCAGGCTGAACTCATCGCTCGGCTCAAGTGGGAGATGTAAAGTCACTTGCTGAGATTTGACGCTGTCCCGGGTATCGTATCGTTCAACTCCGCTCCTGAGTTCTTCTACACCACTCAGGTGACGTTTCCAAAAGCCCACCAAATCGGATGTCTCATTGCCGGTCATGTATTTGCAAAAGTCTCGCGGAAGCGTGAGCATGTTCTCCATGCGGCCGTTCGTATCTTCCAATACTTTTAGATTAGCTGCCGAGTCCACGAGAAACTCAGCCGCCCAACATAAGACTGCACAGACTTCTGCCGCGACGTCACGCGAGATGAGGCCGCGGCGAAAATAAAGCGTGATTGCAATCGTCTCCGCATGAAGATAGCCTTCCATGACAAGGTCGAACTATCGATTGCCGTCAGTATAACGCACGTTATCGTGAGCATGGTAAATCTCGCTTCGAGCATACCTCGTGTGGACTGACCAATGTCTCCTTCTGGAAGGTCAGAGTGTCACTTTGGTTTTGCTCCTTTTCTGCTCGCAGGAGATTAACCATAGTGTTGAACAAAGGCTTGCCTCCGAGCCCAAGCTTATGGAACACAGTGGCAAAATATGTCTGCTGATGTTTACGGTGTTCCTTAAGATTCTTGGCTATTTTCCCCATCAGAGACTGGAATGGAGTTGCAAGGTCCACTCTGCTAATCAGGAGATTCGCCATCGGCCCACAAATGCCATCGATCCCATGGACAGGAGCATCTCGGCCAGAGCCCATGTACCCAAAGCAGACATCGTCTCGCCCGGCGAAATGAGCCAAGACTAGAGCCCACGCTATGTGCATGAATACCGATCGAGTGATGCCATTCTTAGAGCAAAAAGAGGTCGCAGTATTGAAAGGCGTGAGAGGGACTTTGACCGCATCGTGTCCGTCCTGTGCAGCGTTGGAAGCTTGGTCGAGGAGCAAGGTTGGGAAGCGGCACGAACTCGTACCCTTGAGATATTCGGACCAAAAGCCAGTAGTCTCGGTTTCTGGTCTGCTCCTGATATAACGCACCACATCGGTGAAGGGTGCTGGCTTCTTGGGAATTCGACCGTGGTAAATAGAGACCACGTCATTGATCAGAATTCGCAACGAGTACACGTCGTACAAAGTGTGACATATGTCAAACCGACAAGCCACATTCCCAGTAGCTACGTCCGTGCAAATGGTCAACGTATGCCTTGGAGATGTCTTCATCCACTTCGGACGGGAGCGAGCTGTTAAAACCTGGGCGGCAGTCACATTTTTGTCGTTGGTCGTGATCTGTTGAATATCGAAGACCGGATTGCGAAGGACGACTTGGGAAAAGCCGCCGACGCTGTTATCGGAGGCAAAGATGGTTGCGTAGATTGGATGGTGCAACGCAGCTGCCCTCCAAGCGCTCTCCAGCTTCGCAGAGTTGATGCAGTCACCGGCAGGAGGAATGCAGTTCCATACCCAGTACACAGCGTATGACGACGGGCTGAGAAGAACGCCCTCCTGTAGTGGCGAGCAAGGAGCCACTTCGGCGACGTCCTGACTCAAGACGTCGCCGGATCCTAGGATAACAAGGTTACTTGCTATAGCAGCGGCCATGATGGTAGGTCAAGACACAACGTGATCTTCCACGGGAAACGACTGAGTAGGTGTTGCAGCAGAATCGGAGTGGCAAGAGGACTTCCAATCGGTGCTCTTTCCTCAGTAAATCGAAGGATACCCTCCAGGTGGGATAGATCGAGGAAAATTTGATCGGAGCATTCCGATCTCCATTTGAGATCTCGTGCGACCATGGTATCACAAACACTACCTGCCAGTGGTCTGAGTGAACATAAGTCTTCATCTTGCATCGCTGATCCCAGCAGCCAGTGTCGCGATCGCATTTGCAAAACTTGATATGGTAAACAAGTCTGTGTACAGCCACCTTTTGGGAGAGCCCGTTCAAGCGGGAAGCTTCACCCCTTTAGAATGTGTTGTAGAGAATTGTGTTGTAGAAAACGTACAAGCGAGGTCGCGTGTGACTCGACCCATCAATCATGATGCCCGAATCACTGCGATCATCCATAACACGCGGTTACTGAGACCTGAAGAAGATCTGCACTGGAGGTACGCGAACCTGGAACGTGCAGAGCACAGAGCACGAATTGTAACCCAACAGTTTGGTTCAGGTGCATTGGCCATCCTCAGAGCACACCGTACCGTATTATTTACCTACCCCGTCGCCTTCAGACGTCCGAAAGGGGTTGTTGTATTCCCGACCTCGAAGCGAGCGACGTGCAATTGTCTCAGGAGGCAAGAGCCACCCGAGAGCACTTGTCCGCGTCAGCAGACGATGTTTCCATGCTACCATGGACTGGCCTCCCAAGTCAGGGTCAGGACCGAATGTCACAGAAGATGTGTTGAATTACGTTTGGAGGGAGATGCAGCGTACAAATTGAGGTGACTGCGGAATCGCATAAGATCATGGGCGTAAGTGATAAGTTTCCCCGATCTTGCATTTATTGAGCCGTTGATTGCAGTTGCGATGGAAGCTTCTGCGTGCGACAACATGTTTCCCTCCGCGATCCCCATCTCACCTGATTATTCGAAGTAAGTCCCACAGTACATCTGGCGCTCAGAACAGCCCACTGACTAGAACCCACAGGAAAGGAAAAGGCAAACCGTCGTTTCAAAGCCACTCAGCGTTAGAGCAGTACCTCGAAAGATACCAAGCGTCGATCAATGACCCCGACTCGTTCTGGAGGAATACCGCGAAAGAACTCCTCGAATGGGATAAGACCTTCACCACTACTCATCGAGGCTCGTTCGAAGGAGGAGAGCAAGCCTGGTTCGTGGAAGGCCGTCTAAATGCTTCGTTCAACTGCGTTGACCGCTGGGCACGCGACAAACCCCACCATCCAGCGATAATTTACGAGCCCGACGAGCCCAACAGCCCTGTCCAGCGTACAATCTCGTTCCTCGAGCTGCGACAGGAAGTTTCACGGGCAGCATGGGTGCTCAAAGATCTCGGAGTGCGAAAGGGACATACCGTGGCGATCTACATGCCTATGATTCCTGAGGCATTCATCGCTCTTCTTGCCTGCTCAAGAGTCGGAGCCATTCATAGTGTCGTGTTTGCAGGGTTTTCTGCGACAGCGCTCAAGGAAAGGATCGTCGACGCGAAGGCAGAGGTCGTGATTACCGCCGACAAAGGATACCGAGGGGGCAAGTGTATCGACCTCAAGAAGATTGTTGATGAAGCAATTCAGAGCTGTCCGCTGGTGCGCCACTGCTTAATTGTCAAGCGGTCCACCGAGAATTTAAGTATCATAGGTCCACGGGACCGCATTTGGGAAGAAGAGTGCGCGAAATGGTCACCTTATTTCCCGCCAGAGTCTATGAACAGCGAAGATCCCCTGTTCATGTTATACACGTCTGGGTCGACCGGGAAACCAAAGGGACTGCTCCATTCTACAGCGGGCTTCCTGCTAGATGCAGCGTTGACGACTAAGCATATCTTCGACATCCAGGACGGCGATGTTTTCTTCTGTGGTGGAGATATCGGCTGGATCACAGGGCATACGTACGGAATCTATGGGCCACTCTTGCTTGGCTGTACAACCGTGATCTACGAGGGAACACCCGCGTATCCGAACCTCTCGCGGTATTGGGACATCATCAGCAAATTTCGTGTTACTCAATTCTATAGTGCTCCCACGGGATTAAGACTCCTCAAGCGGGGTGGAGATGAGTTCGTCAACCGCAATATGACACCACATCTCCGTGTACTTGGGTCCGTGGGCGAGCCTCTGGCGGCGAATATCTGGAAGTGGCTTCACGACGTGGTGGGTCGGGGTGAAGCGCAAGTGGTGGACACATATTTCCAGACCGAGACTGGGTCGCACGTATTGTCCGCCCTCGCGGGAGTTGTTCCATCGAAACCGGGATGCTGCTGTCTTCCGTTTCTAGGAGTCGAAGCTGCCGTCCTGGATCCCACTACCGGCACAGAGCTCCCGGACGGATCGGAAGGCGTGCTGGCGATCCGCAAGCCCACGCCGTCCATGTGCCGTACAATCTGGGGCGACCATACTCGCTTTGCTTCAGTCTACTACAAACCCTATCCGGGGTACTACTTTACGGGCGACAAAGCCATCCGCGACCATGATGGCTATTACTGGATTCGAGGTCGGACTGACGATGTTATCAATGTGTCTGCTCATCGTCTAAGCACTGCAGAGATTGAAGGAGCATTGTTGGATCACCCTTTGTTCGCGGAAGTGGCAGTTATTGGAGTGTCGGACGACCTGACAGGACAGGCTGTAGCTGCATTCGTGAGCACCAAACCGACCGACGAGGCTGTCGATTTCGCCAAAGAGGCGGTGGTCAAGATACAACAAAGTATTGGTAAGTTTGCTGTGCCAGCACATGTTATCGTGGTCTACGACCTCCCTCGCACACGGTCTGGGAAGATTATGAGGCGCCTCTTGAGAAAGATCTGGGAGGGGGAAGAGGAGTCTCTCGGCGATACGAGTACTCTGCTCAATCCTTCGTGCATCGACAATCTCATCGCGGCTATCCAAAGTCGTCATCGACGCGATTCTGCGATGAACACAGAGACTCGTTCCGAAAAGTAGAGGAGGCGGTTCTTCCAAACCACAGCGAGCTTGACCAACACATGCCGTCCATGGTGTTGTGGGGTGATCAAGTCCGGGAGATGAGTCCTGTCCCAATGCCATATTCGACAATAGCGTAGCTCTCAAGAGAGCAGGCTGTAGTATAGGCAATCAGACACATTGTGTTGAAGCAAATGGTAGAGCGACAGTGAGCCCAAACGCTCACCAAGAACGAGAACTGTCACGTGATCGCGTCAACTATCATCCGAAGATTTGTTTCTGGTCGCGTTCTCCGCCCCCTCACACGCGTCTCCCAGCCCTGTGGAAAGAGACCGCATACCAGCCACCATGTCCAGACCAATCCTCACTCAGCCGCCGCGTGGGTTGACACTCACAGAAGAACTCGAGAAGCTGGAACAGCAGATCACCTTGACATTGCAGGAAATTGACAGCAATTTCAGCAAGGCCCACCGCATCGTCACCAGCAGCATCCTGCCCATTGTCGAGGACTATGCGAAGCACAGCAACGACGTCTGGGAGGGCTCAAAGGTAGGCCGCCTCAGCATCATGTCGTGATCGTAGGCTAATAACTCCAAGTTCTGGAAACAATTCTTCGAGGCATCGGCCAACGTCTCACTATCGGGATACGAAGAGAATGCCAACGAGGACAACACGCAGACGGATGCCACACAGTCCTTCCAAACGTCAACAGACCATGATGAGAGCACCATAACCGGAGCGTCGGCGCAAGAGGATGAGGAGGAGTTCAGCACGGAATCGCCTACGCAAATGACGGGCGTGCAGAGCACCCCCAAATTGCCTGCGTCTGCGTCAAAGTCTGGCGGCAAGACGAGGCAAAGCAATAGGCCAGCATCTTCATACAGGTCGCCGTCGCCGCGAAAGTACACTGGCAGGAACCCACGAGGCGGCAACACACCAGGCACCGACCAGCCCAGCACACCCCGCATGCCTACTGCTGGCGACATGGACTCATCCCCCTTCCAGCCACAATCTGCCTTTGAGCCGCCTTCTGCCTTCCGCACGCAACATGAGATTCATGATCCACTCATGCACCGTGTGCTGGACAAGAACTATCGCATTCAAGCGACACCCATGACGCAGCGCCGACAGCATCAAGCTCAAGCCGCAGCGAAGCCTACTCCAGCAACGACCACCAAGAAACAACTCTGGGACGACTCTCCTCAATCCTCACCCGAAGTCTCTGCCCCTCAACTTCGAAGCGACCTCTTCTCGCCTGCAAAAGCAGCACCACGGACTCCCGGCGTATCCGTACTCACGCCAGCAGCCCGGAAGACTGGTCCGCCCCCACCCACCACGTCCACGGGAAAGCAGCTCTTCTCTGCACAAGACAAGGCATACACGGCGAGTAAAGACCGCACGCGTGCGAGTCACATTTTCGTGGATAGTGACGAGGATGAGGACGACTTCCTCGCGGACATCAGCCCGCCGAAGACGATGCAATTCCACGTCCCGCAGAGCAGACTTGTGCAAACACCAGCGAGGGAAGCGAGCAAGAAGATTGTTGAGGATTTGCTGTTGACTGCGGGCGCCGATGCGACGGACGACATTGAAGATGATGACTTCGAGTTTGAGGTTCCTAGTCCGAGTGTGGTGAGGCAGGGTTGGCAGATGGATGAAGATACCTTTTAGATGAGCTGAGCAAGGCACTTTGGTGGCCTTTCATAGCCTGCGATGGATGTCATAGTGTACCGCCGGACTACATGTACAGTCTCGCTATACATTAGTCTGACCCGCTTCTGCCCTCGCTGTCTCTTGTCCTTCTTATGCACATCCGCGTATCGTACACGGCTCTTTCATCAGGGAGAGCGAAGTCGTCTGTAGACCATCCCCTTGCGCTTTGCAATGCCTTTAATGTTCTCCTCTTGAGACTGTACAGTATGATACATGCCATCATGACCTTTCTCCATCATAACATTGTCTCCTTCATTCTAAATGAGATTCTTGACAGCATCGACGGCGAATGGTGCTGCGTCTCTCGTCAGTTGCATTTTCGTTTGCACTGTGTAGTGGATGAAGCACATACAGAAGTACAGCACAACGCACATGCTGACCATGCCGAAGATGGTTTGTCTGGCGGCCGCTTCTTGCTGTGCAAGCTCTTCGGGCGTGGGCTGTGGTGGTGCTGTGGAAAGGCATCAGTCAGAACGCTCACTTTGGCCCAAGATGATGACCGACTGACCGCCAAACATGTTTGCGATTCCTGATGGATTGTGCTGAACTGTATGGAGGTGATTGAGTGTGGTGACGAAAGTGAGTGAATCTTTTGGCGCAGTTGCCGGATTCGGTACAGCGTGGCCGGCGCGACTTTTGCTCGTCAAAGGAGCGTCAACCGCGTCTGTCGCGATCAACCTCCTCCACCACCGCCACCACCCTCTGCCATCGCCGCCAACGCATTGTATCGCCGCCTGAATACTACTTGGACTCCACTGGAGGATATTGGGAACTGCGACATCAGTACCGCGGCCATGGAGGATCTCGAGCAGCCGGAGACGCCGACCATCAACAGTCGCGAGGACGAGCCCCAATGCAACAATGACCCCACGGATCCCCTGCGTCCGGAACTGGAAGAGGAGAACGACTCGGGAGGGACGCCGCTCATGGCGGATCCCTCTGCAGACACCGAGGTGCAGGAGGAGCTGCCGACCAACGGCGCAGATGATGCCAACGACGAGGAAGCCGATGGCGGCAACCCAGCCAACACCGACCGAGCAGTCAATGAGGACGAGGATGACGATTCAGAGTTGGAGGAGCTGGATGAGCAAGAATTTGCCGACTTCGACGCCGCGGCGCTGAACATCCCAGATAAGCCGATTGATGTGGATGAGAGCAATGTTGCTCTACTGGGTGTGCACAAGCGCAAGCGAACGGCAGAAGAAGAGGCTGAGCGCGAGCGAAAGAAGAAGAAAAAGGAGAAGAAGCGAGATAAGCCGAGTCGGAGGCGGAGAGGCGATGATGAAGAGGACTTTGAAGGCGGTCCAGAAATGGATGGCAAGCGCTCAAGAAAGGGTAAAGGATCGAAGCCGAGTGGCAGCTCGAAGAGGGAGAGAACGCCCATTGATCTGGACAGTCTCCCTCCGGATGAGCGTGAGTGAATGGACTTGTCTTTTTGAATACACGTTCGCTAACATTGGCAGGACGTCGTCGTGCACTCGATGCAAAGATTGACGAAGCTCTCAAGACACACCGCGTGTCTCGCCGCAAAGCCGCCCAGGATATGGAAGAGCGCGCCGATCAAGAACTCTCGGAAATGCGTACTCGCATTGCGAAAGCTTGCGAGGCCGATGCTCAAGCCCGACAGCGCGGTGAAGTTGCCGTGCAAAAGCTCAAGATCCTTCCTGAAGTGGTGGAGCTCATGAACCGCAATACTATTCAGTCACAACTTGTTGATCCCGATATCAACATTCTCGAATCCGTCCGATTCATGCTCGAGCCTGCCGACCAAGATGCCGCCTTGCCAAACTACCAAATCCAGCGCGAGCTCTTCTCAATCCTTTCGAGACTAAACATTGGAAAGGAAGCACTGGTGGCTTCAGCTATCGGCAAAGTCGTGCTTTTCTACACCAAATCATCCCAACCACAACCAGACATCAAGAGACAAGCCGAACAGCTTGTCGCTGAGTGGACTCGCGTCATCCTGAACAAAGGCAAAGACGCTCGCTCTAAGCCTGTCGAGACAAGAGGCTACGACCCATTGGTCGCGGCTGCGAGTCAGAGGATGGGAGGCAGTCAAGTCGATCGTACTGCAGCCGCTGCAGAGAAGCGAAAGAGAGCACTCGAGCTTCCTGGACCACAGAACAGAGCAAGAGTGCTGGGTGGTGTCGGCACATACAGCATCGCGCCTGTCAGTAACTTGAGTAACGCTCAAGGTGTGAGTGTGCGGAAGACGCAAGGAGCGAACGATGAAGCTTTTAGGAGAATTGCGGCAAGGAGTTCGCAGAAGACTGGAAAGCGATAGACTGTCATACTGGGACAATGATGTTAACGGGTGCAGCGAGGCGTAAGGCGTGGCATGAGCGTAGTGTGGAGTGTATTGAATATGAGACAGATCGAAGCAACTTGGCTGCGAACGTCAGCCAGATCAGCTTCAGCTGCTCGATGAATTGTGAAAACCAGCAATGTGTTCCTTCACACTGCTCTCTTCAGTCTTTTCCCGACGACGCGTCTGAGGCTCCACGGTAACACTAATGCAGTAGGCACTAATGGGGCTACTCTCCACGAAGAACCTACTTCCACACAGCTCCCGAGCCATACCACTCCAAAACGCCAGTGCTCTCTATACACCCCCGAAGCCCCGGCAACTTCATTTCTTACAAAATATACACCGGCATCCGACTCCCCATCAACCGCGTCGGCAAAATCAACGAATCCTTCTCATCAAAATCATGCAACAGCCACCACAGACTCATCCGAAACATCAACATCAACCAAATCTCCTCTTTCAGCGCCCCTTTGCTGATCGAATGGATACTATTGGGCTTCGTCCCAGCACCACCATGTCCGTTCTCCTTCAGTTGCTCATGTCCATTCTCCTTGGTCGGCAATCCCAAAATATTCCCCGTCTTCTCCACCACCCTCTCCCCCGCCGTCGAGCCCTGGAACTGGATTACTTTCTCGCGGATGACGTGGAAATAGTGGTACCATATTTCCTCTTCGGTGTCACAGTCTCGAGAATGCAGGAATGCAGTCGGATCGTTGATTTCTTCCAACACGACGGAGACGTGGGCGCCGACGATGGTGAGGATGGGCGTTTCGCCGTAGGTGTGCAAGAATTCGGCGTCGAGGGTGGAAATGGTGGATGAGACGGCGTCGCGCAAGTCGATGGAGATGGAGGAGGGTGTGGTTTGCCAGACAGGGAGAAGAGTCTCTTGCCAGAGGGAGTGGATCCAGTTGAGGCGGGAGAGGACATTGGGGGAGGAGTGTTGTTCGTGGATCATGCGAGCGATGTTGCCTTGGAACTCGGAGTGGATTTTGCAGGCGTTTAGGTCGTTGAGCCAGGGGTCTGGAGTGGGATTGGGGAGGCGTTTGAAATTTGTGTCTGGGATGCGGAAGACTTTGCTGAGCATGGCGATCATTTCGAACGAAACTGATTTATCTTTGCATCAGCATATCATTTCGCAAAATTGCTGGTTCGTGAAAAGGAGGAGACTCACCTGATCGAATCACGCTGTGCTCCTTCCTCGAGAAATACCTCTCAATCGCCTTCCGATCCAACTTCAACAGCCTCAGTGTCCGCTGCGTCACATACATGTCCTCCCACGCAGCCTTTTTGGGCTCAAAATTCAGCTGCAGGCCATCAAATATCGTCTCCACACATCCAAATAGCAACTGCTTCACTGCAGGACAAGGAACCATCCGATTCTCCCCAAAACTCGCCTTCCCCGTCACCGCAAACGACAAACTCACCCCCAACCCCCACACCGTCTGCGAAAGCAACATAAACCCATTCCCCTCAGCCCTCAAATTCCACGTATCCTGATCAAATGTGACCCACTGCATGCCCAACAACGCCGCCATCTCGACAATATGACTAATATTCGACGTGGCGAACGGCTTCCGCACCGCATCCGGCATCTGATCCCAACTTCGTTTCTTCTCCTGCACCTGCACCACCATGGTGGAAGGAATTTCCATCCTCTTCGCAGCATCCTTCGCCGTCGTCTTCCGCGAAAACGCCACATCCCACTGCCTTCCCTCTACCTCGGCCTTCTGTAACGTCTCCATAAACACCACCCAACTCGCATGCTCGTCATCCGCCGTATGCACTTTCATCGCACCCGCTTTCGCATCGTCAGCCTGCTGGCTCGGAGCTCGACAATGCGTTTCCTCGTAACTCTTCAAGCTGCCTGTGATATTATACACGGGCCGTTCGGGAACGGGGCCGCGCGTGTTATTCGGGGCAGCGACGAAGATGATGGGCGTCCGCATCATGACTTTGAATCGAAATTCTTTCCAGGTGAAGACACGCTTGGTCTTTTTGCCCCAGAGCCCCATGATGCCTTCGCCGCATAGTCGGTAGCCTTCGGCGCTGGCGGCGAATTGTTGGAGGGCTTGCGCTGTGGCGATGATGAAGGCGATGATGGCGATGATGAGGGAGACGATGGATAGTATTTGTTCGTTGGACATCGTGGAATTTTGTTTTGTTTTGTATATTGTTTCTTGAAAGGGCTTGGCCAGGTAGCACTGTTTGCTGTTGGTGCAATTTATGTCTTGGTTGGTATAGTGCAAGTACTCAGAACAGCAGAGGGTATATCGAAGTCTTTTTCAGCAAATGTCAAATCGTTGGAGAATGACCGGTGTACAGACCCACCGCCACATGTTTGTAGGTAGTTGGTCACTTTACCGCTGAGGTTCAGCTGAAGGTCCCCCTAATCTGGACTGCGCCATAGCCGCTGATCGTGCAGTACGCCGCAATCCTTCGTGTGGAGTCACGTGTAGGGTTGGCCAACACCACAAGCCGCCAAGTTGAAATGCGATGAATCGACATGCCCTTCCACCAGCCATGTCTCGATCGAAAGATGCACTGAAGGAACAGTCGAATTCCTCTTGCTTGCACATGCTCATGCGAGCAGGCCGAAACATGACTCAATGCATTCTATCGTGCTGCATACAAACGCAAAGAAAAATTATCTGCTCATGAATAATCAAATCGATCGGGCATAATGATCGGTGCTGCGAGTGTCCATCCAAAAATGCCATAGCATACCCATGCGCACACAATCTTGACCCAGCTGGCCCAGTAAGTTCTGCCTACTGGCACGAAATCGCCCTTTTCGATGTTCTTGTCACCACCGATATTCTGCGTCAACAGCGTAGCAACCCAGGCAGTCGCCAGCATGAAGATGATGTGATACAAAGAATAGTTATACTGCGTACGTTGCTTCTCGTCGTCGTTCTTGTGCTTTCCGCTTTCTTCGTCATCTTCATCATCGCTCTCGTCCAATGCGGAAGCAGGAAGTGCGCCCGATTCGACTGCTCTTCGGAGTGCTTCCTGTCGCATGGCGCGGCGCGATTCAGGCTGTGTGTCGACCAGATCGTGGCTATCGGCTTCGTTGTCGAGCGAAACATAGCCCTTGTTGCCAGCACCCATGGCCAGGCCGTAGGTTGCCGCTCGTGTAGTTGTGTAAGCGCAAGTGACGAAAGTAACAATAGCTCCCAGAACAATGCTGGCTTTACGAGATCCGGCAGCTCTGACTAGAGGGTTGC
The DNA here is from genome assembly GCA_000347735.1 of Cercospora canescens BHU. Taxonomy (NCBI): domain Eukaryota; kingdom Fungi; phylum Ascomycota; class Dothideomycetes; order Mycosphaerellales; family Mycosphaerellaceae; genus Cercospora; species Cercospora canescens. The sequence goes on from ANSM01008191.1 coordinate 25,655, forward strand.
AATTCTTGTCATCCGGCTCCATCGCAACAGCACTGAATGTGAGGTAGGTGCAGTAGATGGCCACAACAGCAGCTTGTGCAAGTCCAGCGCGTGGATTGTTCGCCTGGATTGTTGGGTGGATCGACATGACGCTGATGCCAACGAGGAAGATCAAATTCATCGTGATCGCTGCCTGATTCATGCCACAACCGCTGTTGGCGAAGAATATGTACATGACTATCGTCAGTGCAATCGCTCCGAGGTACATTCCCAGAGTCGAGCCGATGAGGATACCACGCCACAGTCCAGAATCGGTGTCTTCAATCTTCTCAATGCAGAACTCCGCAAAGCTGTGGGCCAAGTCGACGAGCAAGACCAACCCGAGCAAAAGGAACAGAACTGCTCCGACAAGCGCAACGTAGTTGCCCCAGACCTCGAAGAACGTGTTCGGGATCAAAAAGCTGAGCACGATCAAGCCCAACCAGATGATGATCTTTGGTCCCCAAAATCCGTTTTGTATCGCCGCCCTTTTATCCTTCGAGCTGTTCACTCCAATCAATAATACGGCCAGTACACAGTGAAACAGGCCCAGCGCAAAGTTGATGCGATGCACCGCGGCGAATCCGAAGCATTCGTGGCCCAAACAGTCGACCGTGACGTAGTCTAGCAGAATGTTTTGTAATTTCTTGACAGCCCAGTCGGTGAGCATGACCCAGGACAGGAGCGAGTTGAGAAGGAGAATGGCGGCGTAGGCGATTCGGGTTGCGATGCTGTTGTTGCATTTGCCGCAGGCGGAACACACTGCTGAGCACGTTGCGGCGCCGCAGCAGCTGGCGCCGAATGTGAGAAGAGTGCTCATGCTTGGCACCGCCAGCAGCGGCAGCGATAATAGCATGCCCATGGTTGCGGTTGTCGTGGGCGGTGGTGGAGATGGTTGGGAAAGTCGATCAACTGCCTGGCCGTCGCGTGTTCGAGAAGCCGCCGAGAAGGACGTCACGAGCGCAGGGATCACTAGCGCCGTTTGTGCCTGAATGCCTGATTGACTCGACTAGAGTGATGTCAGTCCATAACGAAGTAACACTACCGTCCCATATGCATACCGTCCACTTCGTTCGAATTATTCTTATTCCACCCCTTGAAGTACTCCATTCTCACGATCATAGCAAGATCGTCCCCGAGGCGTCGCTATCACAACAAGACCCACCCCGATCTTCTACTCGCCGTCCTCTTCATTCCACTAAACGACACTCGTCCAACAACAATGACCCTCCAACAAGAATTCAACTCCTGGTTCGCACCCAAATCCAATCCCGAAACACCCACTCCGTCTCCACCCCAAATCGGCGCTCCAGCTCCCCAACCCGTCATCCTCGCCCTCCAACCCAACCAACGCACGATCCTCGCATTCCTCCGCCACTGCGGCTGTCCGCAAGTCCCCCAAATCCCAACAACAACTTCAGCAGGTCCTCCGTACTGACTCAACGTCATTCCCATCCCAGCTTCGCCGAAAAAACCTACCTCCTCCTCCGCGAAGCAGCCAAATCCCACCGTTCCATCACCTTCCTCGCCATCTCACACTCCGACCGCGCCTCAACAGACAAGTGGCTCCAATCCCTCCCACAATTCGGCAGTGAGCCGGGGAATCTCCGAGTGATCGTCGACGCCGAACGTGTAATGATCCCCCTTCCCATTTCTTTTCCCATTCACACTCCGCTCATGCACCTCACCCTCAACCTCCTTGGCATAACTGACACAGTCTACGATGATATCCAGGAATCCTACACAGCCTACGGCCTCAGCATCTCCCCCTGGAGCCACGTGCTCTCAGCAGGAAGCATGTGGAACGTATGGAATCTGGCGAAAAACGAAGGGATTCGGAATCGGCCGACGGAGAGCGGGAGTCGATGGCAGACGTCCGGGACGTTTGCGATTGGGGAGGATGGGAGGTTGAAGTGGGGCGGTAGGTCAAACCTCTTTTATTGCGTCTTTATGACTCTCTTCTTTCCTCTGCGATTTGCTTTTGGGGACTTGGTAGATTCTTAGAAAAGGCGAGCCGAGATGATGAGGTTGACATGTTCTCTAGGCCCTGCGAGTCGAGCGGACGATATACCGGATTTTGAAGACGCGGTGAGAGCGTTGGATGGGGGAAAAGGGGAGGTAAAATTGTGAAATGTGATGAGACAGAGACAGAAACAGGTCTCTTGCACGAATGAACGAACGTGACGACAACCTAAGATACTCTTGCGTTTCTCAACACGCAAGCCAGATTAATTTAGCTCTTGTCACGGGCGAGCAGACCTTGATATGCATTGAACAACACCATCGATGTTTTCCTGAGGAGGGAATCAAGTAGTTGCTGCTGATGTGATAGATTCACTTCAACCATGTCGAGCAACAAGATCACGAAGAAATAACGCGCAAGTCTGGCACATGAATTGGATGTCATTGCTGTAATACATGATCCTGCATGTAGGACCCACATCGGAAACCGCACTTTGAGGGAGCCCTCGAAACGGCAGTATACGCTCGGATCCTTCCAGCGCTGCAAGCCTCTACTCATCGTCATTGACATCAATGACGGTCTGCTTCCATTTCCGAGCAGGAATGCGTCGCTTGAACATGATGTCAATCTCACGGTACGAGCGGTGCTTCATCTCAGGCAAGCCCCACCAGGCGACTGCGAGACAGACAAAAGCAGTTCCACCCCTGTTTTGCAGTAATTAGCAGATGTTCTGACAATTTTCGGAAAGGTCGGATACAGTTTCAACTTACCAGACGTAACCGCATTTTCCTCCCAAGTTTGCACCAGTGGGGTTCAACATCCAAGACGCGAGGAAGATGCATGGGATCTCGACAATGTAGTACGTGGCACGACCCATACCTGTCGTCAGAGGCCTCAGTCGAATCGCAGAAGTCTCTCCGATGATGACCCAGGAAGCGGGAGCCGGTCCGAGGGTGAAGAAGACGGAGACGATGAGACCCAATGAGGCCTGCGCCAGAGAAGCGGCATTGGAGGCGCCGACGGATCCAGCGATACCCAGAACGATCAAAAGAATGAAGTTGGCGAGAGATCCCCACAAGTAGATCGAACGACGTCCGAAGTAGGTGGTCAAAATCCACGAGAGCATGACAGCAATCATTTGGAGAGCAGAGGTGATGAGACCCAACGCGAATGCCAGATTCGAGGCCACGCCTGCTTGTCTGAAGAAGTAGACGGCCTGGTTGGCGATCAAGTTACCCGTAAGGTTTTGCGCTGCGTAGACACCACAAACGATGAGTGTTCGGCGAAGGTCGGTGCCCTTGAACAGTTCGATGTGGTTGGGTTGAGTCTGGGTCTCCTCCATTTCAATGACACGACGCATCATGGCAATGGTCTCGGGTGTCCTCATCTGATCCTTGCGTCCAAGACGCTCAACTGACTTGGCTGCCTCTTCAAAGCGTCCCTTGCGGACGAGCCACCAAGGACTTTCGGGGGAGAAGAAGATGAGGATGGCGAGTGGAGTGGGGAACAACCATTGAAGTGCGATGGGAATTCTGTTGACCTATGTCAGGAATGGAGCTGAGAAAGGTCATCGCTCACTCCTCACCTGTACGCGTCCTCCCCGGTGTGCTCGTTGTAGTGGAAGGCAACGCCACCGACGATGATACTTCCGATAGCCCAGAACATCTGCAGCATTTGGGTCGCGGGAGCTCGCAGCTGAATGGGCACAATCTCACTGCAGTATGCGGGAGCGTTGGCAATGAAGATACCCCACGGCAGACCTTCCAGGATCTGTGCAGCGAAGTAGACTGGAAGGGAATCTCCAAAGTAAAAGATGAAGATGAAGGCGTTCAGCAGCATCAAGCCAAAGATGTTCGCCCATCGATATCCGATGCGGCTGGTCAATGGTCCGGCCAAGAAGACGCCGATGAGAGCTCCGAGTTGCCCGGACACCTGGAGGGCTGATTGCCACTTTGTCGCAATGACCTTTTCACCAGTAGCAGGGTTGATAACTCCATATCTGTCGATGAACTGTTCGGTGGTCAGCTCGAACCGCGGGCTGATATTCGATCGTGATATTTTACCGAATTGAGAGCCACAAAGTTACCCATCAAGAAAACATCGTAAGACTCCATGATCTGTACAAATTAGCTCGAGTCGTGCAGTCCTGGGCGTCAGGGAGGCTCACGATTGTGCAGGAGATGACAAAGGCCCAGAACGAGGCCATGGGGTACGCTTTCGCGGCCTGCAAAACGGTCATGTTATGCTCGGCCTCTTCCGCCTCGATGGCACCAGCGCGGTAGTCATCGATTTCGGCCTTCTGGGCGAAGGCCGCCTTGTGCTCGACCTCCGTCGCATAGTGGTGCTTTTCGGGATCCATGGTTGCCATTGCTGCTGCTGGTGTGGAACTCGGTCAACACAGGAGAGGGAGAAGGTCTGCAGAAGACACGAGGTGGACGGGGGCCAGGATAGCTTATGAAGCACGATATATCGAGCGAACGCCGGGATGTGGACACGGTCGATGAAGCTGCAGGAATTCTGCCGTATAACCATGTGGCGTCGCAGCGGTGGAGCATGGCACATGCGCGCCAATGCCCGTTGCAGTATTGGCTCCTTTTAGCCAGGTGCTTGCAGCAGCTTGTGCACGGTGGTTGTGGTTGTGAGATCCTTGTTCGCAATAATTGATCAGCCCTTTTCCACCAATGGACGGCCGCGGTGGCGGCGTCAGGTGCTGTGGGCAGGGTCGATCTTTACCCGAAGGTGGACAGTCTGGGGCCGAGCCCATGGGGTGTTTCGGCACAACGATACCCCCAGACCGCCCACATGGTGCTTTCCCACGCATCGCTGTGCATGGGAGACAGCTCGTTCGCGTGTGAGGAGAGCGCGCGTCCGTCTCAGCCGAGAGATCGTGTCACTCCGCCGGGGTCACGGCATCGCTTCATCAATCGCTGGGAGTGGTGGTACATATGGACGGTGTTGGTGAATGGCGGCTGAGATTGTGAAGGATCCCGTTCGCCGAACCTTGGGAGAAAGCAGACCGAGAGACAACGGCGGGTCTCAGCACATGCCTGCCCTCTCCTCCACTCTGGTCCCGGGGAAGGCTGTCTCGTGTGAAGGGTTGTGGGTGGCGTGTCCGGCCTGATGACTGCACGTGCGTCGTGAACTTCCTCCAATGCCCGTGACGAAGAAGAAGATTCGAAAAGAAGTCTATTTGACGCCGCGTGTTGGCTGCAGCCTAAGGCGCGTGGCAAGGGTTTGGCGGGTGGGGCTTGGCCTGCTTGTCCACGACTTCGATTTCTTGTGTGTAGCTTCGTCGTCTGGTCGTGGGTGAGTTAGGGCAAGATGCTCGACATCCGACGCTGACATGTGGACGGAAAATTGTGCGCGGTGGCTTGAACAACGCGCAGCTCAGACACTTCGTTGATGATGAAGACACGCGTGGGACTGCGAGTGGGCCAGGCGGAACGCAAGATGCTGGTCTACACGTGTAAGCTACCACCGGACCCAACAAAGCATCAAGATCGAAGATTGCGATGCAGAAATGACTGGTAGCTGTCATCGTGAACATGTCCAGTCACTTGGGACTGACGCTAAGGACTTCTTCACCTCTCACACGCGAGTTATCGATGCGCCATTTCTTCTTGGCTGGGTATCCTTGGGTCGGACTCTCAATGGGATTCATACGCTACCATGGCCTGGATCACTATCTGAGTCTTTCCTGGCTCGTCGGCTCCAGAACACACACTGGCGTTCGTCTTCACTTGCCGGCGAAGTCGCATCGGTCGCTTCTGGGGTATCTAAGTATGCATCACTCGCTGCAAACCTGCATTCTTTGGGCTGCGTGTCGTTTTCACGTCAATCATTTCATCACTCATTGCATCGCATGTCCGCCACTGTGATCGGAATTAAACCTTGGCACTCTCATCGAGCTTCTGTCTCTTAGTCTCAGGCTCATCAGGCTGCGTGGGCTCCTTCGTTGGCACTTCTGGAAGGTCTGGAATGTCCTCTGCCTCAGTCGCTGCCTCATCTCCTGACGCCGCTGATTCTGCCGTCTCCGTATCTGCCGAAGCAGCAGGAGGGAAATATTCCGGCACCAACTCCTCGTACGCATTCTGGTCCTTGTCGAGGAATTGACAGAAGACAATGCGATCGATCTTTGCAGCATATTCATTCGTCTCAAGCCATTCCTTCACGGTTTGCAGAGCCACGTCGGCTGCCTCTCGGCTCGGATAGCCGTACACACCAGTACTGATCGCGCTGAATGCAATACTGCTGAGACCATGCCGGGCTGCCAAATCCAAGCTCGTCTTGTAACAGCCGCGCAGCAATCTCTCGTTATTCCCATTCCCGCCATTCTCGACCGATCTCCCTTTGCGCTTGTATACTGGTCCTACAGCATGGATCACCTTCCGACAGGGAAGGTTGCCGTACGCATTCGTGATCTTCGCCGACCCAGTATCGCATCCATCCAAGGTCCTGCACTCGTCAATAAGCTCTCGTCCCGCTGCACGATGAATAGCACCATCGACGCCGCCGCCGCCAAGAAGACCTTCGTTGGCTGCGTTGACAATCGCGTCTACGGCGAGTTTCGTGATATCGGTTTGAATCAGAGATATCTTGTCGTTGAACCTCGACGTCGCGGGAGGTGACATTTCGGCTGCGGGCGTGATTTTTCTCAGCTTATAGAGGAGCGTCAAATTGGGTATCTCGTCGAGGGGGATTGTTGATGAGGCCATGCTGCGCAGGCAGCGACGTCCGATGCAGGACACGCTTGCGAGGTGTTGAGGTCGAAGAGGTTGCTTATCCGCGCCGGGCAACGGGACTGCGCTGGAGAGGAGCACCGATGAGACCCGATCTGCTCGAAATGGTTTTGTGCAGATAGTCAAGTGTCGCATGCGGACGATGGAGTGGAGTTCGGAAGAGCAAGCAGCACGCATGTGAAAGTCGACCAGGACCCCGCTGATGAATGCCAAGCTTTGTGGTTGTGATTCCGCATTGACTCACTGTCAACTCATGTTGTTTCGCCCATATTCACACAACTCCCTCCCTCACCACTTATACGCCCAACATGGCCGACGCAGCACCGCCAGCCACGGACGGCGAGCCCAAAATCTCCAAGCGCGCCGCTGAGAAGGAAGCGAAGAAAGCAGCAGCAAAAGCCGCCAAAGCTGCTTCGAAATCTGCCCCTCAGCCAGCAGCAGGAAACGCTGCCTCGAGCAAGGCCGCCCCAGCGGAACCTGTAGATCCATTCAAGACGGGTTGGCTCAAGGGCGTCTACAATGAGAAACCTGTCCCGCCCAGCGAAGTGCAGACACGATTCCCACCTGAACCCAATGGCTACCTACACATCGGCCACGCCAAAGCCATCACCGTCAACTTTGGATTCGCAAAGTCATATGGCGGCAAGTGCAACCTCCGATTCGATGATACCAATCCTGCGAAAGAGGAAGAGCAGTTCTTCACCAGTATCAAGGATATGGTGCAGTGGCTGGGGTTCGAGCCAGCACGAATCACACATTCCAGCGATGACTTTGACAGGCTCTACGACTTGGCGGAAGAGTTGATCCGACGGGCCAAGGCGTATGTTTGCTTCTGCTCTGCTGCTGCTATCCAGGCGGGACGAGGTGGCAAGGACCACGGACCCCGTTCAGTGTGTGAACACTGGAGCAAGGGCGTCGAGCAGAACTTGGAAGAGTTCCGGGGGATGCGAGACGGGAAATACGAAGCTGGACAGGCACTCTTAAGGATGAAGCAATATCTCGGTACCAAGCCTGAAGAGTATGAGGTGGCACAGGGCGATAGTGTAGAGGTCAAGAAAGAAAAGGATAAGCTGAGGAAACTGGCAAACAATCCGGCGCTGTGGGATGTGGCCGCATATCGCATCAAGAAGGAGAATTACCACCACCGAACAGGCAACAAATGGCGAATCTACCCAACCTACGAGTTCACGCATTGTCTCTGTGATTCCTTCGAAGGCATCACACACAGTCTATGCACTGTGGAATTTGAGACACTGCGACCCGCGTACGACTGGCTGTGCGAGGCTCTGGACTTCAAGCTGCCTGGTTCGGATGAGAAAGGCCCGATGCAACGTGAGTACGGGCGATTGAACGTGGAAGGTACGATCCTTTCCAAGCGGAGAATCGCGATGCTCGTGAATGGAACCACTATCGGCGGCGATGCGCCTGATCCAGTGGATGAAGCAGCAGATGGTGTTGATGAGATCAAGCTGGAAGAGGAAGGTGCTGAAGAGCCAGAGGCAACGGCAGAAGCCAGCAAAGCGGTGACGGCTGGCACCGGTCGCAAGATCCCACCTGTCGTTCGCGACTGGAATGACCCTCGCTTGTTCACACTGGTCGCTCTTCGTCGACGTGGCGTGCCCCCTGGCGCTCTGAAGAAGTTCGTGTTCGACCTCGGTGTCACGAAAAGCAACGCAAACACCATGACACACGCCCTCGATGCCACGATGCGAACATATCTGGAGCGAACAGTTCCCCGTCTTATGCTTGTCCTCGACCCTATCAAGGTCACTTTCACGAATCTACCAGACGACTATGTCGAGGAGCGGGTCGTTCCATTCGATCCAAAGGACAAGGAGAAGGATGATCACAAAGTTCCCTTTACCAAGACCATCTACATCGACCGCGACGATTTTCGCGAAGTCGACGACCCGGACTTCTTCCGACTCTCGCCTGGCCAGAGTGTCGGGCTGCTCAACGCTGAATTCCCCATCAAAGTCGTCTCTTTCTCCAAGAACGCAGACGGCAAAGTCGATGAAATCAAGGCAGAATACGGCAAAGAAGTCCCAGCAGGCAAAGCGCGCATTCACTGGGTTGGAGAATCCAAAGTACACAATTCCCCCATCAAAGCCGAATGCCGCATCTTCAACGCCCTCTTCAAAACCACCAAGCCCAACGAACTCGACTGGAAGAATGGCGGATACTACGACGACGTCAATCCGGAATCCGAAGTCATCTACCAGAACGCGTTGGTCGAGGTGGGATTCCGAGAGATCCAGCAGAGAGCACCGTGGCCAAAGACGGACGGCGAGACGAGCGGGAATGCGGATAAATCTTCGGTACGATTCCAGGGATTGCGGACTGCGTTCTTTGCCGAGGATCAGGATTCTACACCTGAGCATGTTGTGCTCAATCGGATTGTGAGTTTGAAGGAAGATACGGCGAAGAAGGAGGTCGGTGCTGCCGCGGGCGGGAAAAAGGAGGGGAAGAAGGATGCGAAGAAATAAGATGGCTTTTCGTTTGGATTTCGTGATGAGAATGATGTGTGTTGTTAGCGAGGAGTTGGGCGTGGAAGGAATGGGCGCTGCGTGCAAGAGACAGAGGTGAACGGCGAAGGAGATATCTGGCCGGCGAGGTCATGTACGAGTATCTTGCGTGCGAGGACCCCTATCGACAGGAATATTGACGATGTTAAAGATTTTGGCTAACATCAGTTCCTTTTGACACGTCTTTCGCAAAACATAGCGAAAGACAGTTTCGCTGGGATATGCTCATCCATTCAAGGTCGTCCCCAATTCAGATCACGCACCTTTGGGGAGGGAGAGGAGATTTTTGCAGGAATATCAATCATGTCATCCTGTCTGCTCACCGAGGACCTGCGAGACGAGTTTCTTCCCTTTGCATGCGAGAATACCGGTACCGAGGAGGACAAGACTCGTCATCCTTCACACCCGGAAGAAGGCTTAGTCCGGAATTTCATGAAGTTCATCTTCGTCATGATGCCATATGAACCCTTTCAAGGCTGTTAATTCGAGCCATTTGACTTATCGAAAGGTCCCCTGGAACGTTCTGATAAGGCCTCTAGGTCGGGATCATCTATCCACTGTTCAGGACGTGAGAGAAACTCAGGTGAGGCAAGACGAATGAGGCCAAAGATCACTGATCTTGCTTGTCTGGCAGAAATGCAGCTGGAAATACAGTTGTGGTAGGGATGATAAAAGTTCGCCTCTCACTAAGTTCACTAATCACAGCCATGCCTCTGATCCATCTTACGGCCGCACGGTCTTACTGCACCGCCTGAGCTCTCATGCGTCTCGCAGTAACAGCAGAACAAGTCTTCGATCGGCATGACATGTCGATGGGATTAGTGATGTCGAACGACACAATCGTCTTCTTCTTCTCCATCACCACTGATATTTAAGGGACAGGTTTCTTGCACATTTCCTCTACCCTCCATATCTCGTGCAGCTCAATTTTGTCTAGGTCCACTCACATCTATTAGTTCCCGAAGTCATGGCTCTTCCAAGACGACATGTCGAATTCTCCGCTCTCGACGGCACCATTTTGCGTGGATGGCATTATCCTACTGTGGAAAAGCGTCCCTGTATCATCATGTCGCATGGAGTGAGTTTCTTTTCTCCCCATATCACGCCCCTCCAGAACGACCAAGACCTACGTGCATCGACCTACTAGCGACCTAACGCATACCACAGCTCGCTGGCATCCGACACTTCCTCCTCCCCGCCTTCGCCGAGCGATTCCACTCCGCAGGCCTCAACGTCCTCCTCTACGACAACCGCTGCTGGGGCACCAGCGACGGCTCCCCGCGACAAGAATCCGACGCCTCGAAGCAACACGCCGACTACTACGACGCCTTCAATTTCGCGCGCACGCTCGACACCGTCGACGGCAACCAAATCGTCTACTGGGGCTCGAGTTTCTCAGGCGGCAACGTCATCTACGCCGCGGCATCAGACAAACGCATCAAAGCCGCCATCGTGCAATGTTCCGCCATCTCAGGCGCGTACCTCCCGCCCGAATTCAAGAATCTCATCCCCCCGGTCCTAGACAACCGCGCTCGCAGCTCCTCAAAAGACCAAACCGACCCTCCCCCCCGCATCCCCGTCATCGCGCCCGATCGCGAAACCGCGAAAACAGGAACGGCGGC
>ANSM01008216.1:0-20224 GCA_000347735.1 Cercospora canescens BHU
CCTGTCGCTCTGGGATGCCGCCGCGTTGGACGCAGCCGGCGAGGATGGCGAGGTTGTGCCGACCTTCATCAACCTGAGCGACGCGTCGATTAAGATGGTGAGCGGAACAACAGCAGTGTGGAGGGTGTGAACGTGAGCTGACTGCAGCAGATTGAATCTCTCCCCATGAACGGCGCCGCGGGTGGCAGCTTACAGAATGTTCTCTCCGTGTCGACGGCGGCCAACAATCGCTATTTGCTGCATTTTAACTCCTTGAGCTCCCTCACGCAATGGACTGCGGGCATTCGTCTGGCCATGTTCGAGCATTCCACACTCCAGGAAGCGTACACGGGATCCCTCATCGCCGGCAAGGGTAGATACCTGAACGGGATCAAGCAAATAATGGAGCGAACAAGATTTGCCTACGACGACTGGGCCCGCGTCCGCTTTGGAGCTGGCACTCCGTGGCGGCGGTGCTGGTGCGTGATTTCCCCACCGGATGAGAAGGAGTGGCAGAAGTCGCAGAAATCGTTGAAGAAGGGCAGTGCATACACTCGCCCTCAGCTACCGAAGGGGGATATCAAATTCTACGATACGAGAAAGGTAACAAAGAAGACCAAGCCAATCGCCACCATCAGCGATGCATACGCTGCCTACGCCATCTACCCCCAATCAAAACCGCTGGTGGAGCAGTCGACGCTTGTGAAGCTGGAAGGTCTCGTTACCATCCATGGCGGACAAGAGACTACGACTGAGGGCTTCGTTTTCGTGATGCCAGAGGTGCACGCTGCAGTGAGCGGCTTCGAAATGATGCTTCGATGGCTATTCCCCGTCTATGATACATTCGGTCTCTACGGCAGACCTACACGACTCATTGCAGACACCCTCGATGCTAGGGGTCTGATGTTTGCCATGCCGAAGGATCGGAGATACGGCTATTTGGACATCCTAGACGTCTCCGGCCTCATACACGAGAAAGGGAGTCAAAATTGGAGTGAACGGCAATGGCGAAAAGAATTGAGGAAGCTGACTTCAGTTCGCATGACCACGGCGCTGGAGAATGGCGACCGAGGCATTGGTTCGAGGCGCAACACAATGAGTCGGAATTCCCTTCCCCCTCCGAAGAATGGTGTTCAGTTCCAACACGCAGCCATCCACTCCACACCAGGCTCCCGGTCAGCCTCTCCCCACAAAGTGGCTCCCGGGAATGTGCGGCCCCCCAGTCGCACAGATTCTGCGCCCCCTCCAACGTTCAACAGTAGTCCACACAAACGTTCAGTGTCTGATGCCCCCGGCTACCGCAGGCACATGGCGGAAACGCCGTCGAGATTGTCCTACGAACAGAATATGCGAGACGAGGATCAACCGCCGGCTCCGCCGCGACATGGAGGCATCCTGGGCGCGAATGGTGCGCAATCGCCGAGTCCCATCGAACGCGTCCATTCCGACGACAGATTGTCTGCGAACTCGCCTTATGAAGAAGTCGCAGCAGCAGCGTCTCCATATTTGCCACCACCGGAGCCAGTTGTATCGCCTCCCGAATTGCAGCACAACCCTCACAGCCGCCCAGCAGCTCAGCCACATGTCACACCAGAACTTCGCCGCGCACACTCAAATGTGGACGAAGACACACTGCAGCAGATGCAAGACGCTGTGCGGAACGTGGAGCAAGAAGGCTATTTAGCCGCACAGGGCCAAGAGCAGACGCTCGCTTATCGTGAGCAACACTACGTGCCCACAGAAAGATCGCATGGATACCCTGGCAGCGGTGCATATGGGAACGATGGCAATCGTTTGGAGTCCATACCGGGCTCACCGTACCATGCCGTCAGTGGAGAATACTTCGAGGCACGGGAAAGGCCCTCTATCGATGAGCTAGCCGGCAAGACCGAGCAGCGACCAGATCTGGCGCATAACCGCTCGTCCCAAAGCATCTCTCGCAAGCCGCTGCCGAATAGACAGCTACCACAAATTCCGCAAGACGGACAATCCTCTGCTCGCAGTGGACAACAGGTGCGTGATGACATGGAATCTCCTGCTTCTTCCCCGAGCCCCGCAGGGAGTTTCATCGTCGACCCGACTTTTGTTGACGAGGATCTGATAGCACGCGTATTGAATGACGACAGTGAGCGAACTAACACGATCGCCTCCACGGAGACCCCAGACTACGCAAGTTCTGGTCGCTCTTCTCTGGAGGAGCAGAAGAGGAAGGAGCAGCAGGAGAAGAAAGCATTTGAACGACGAGGCAAGCTGAGAACAGTCGGCGACCCTACCATGACCGGCGTCCCCGAACGGGCGTACGGAGCCGGCAAGTTGGATACCTGGAATAAGGAACAGGAAGAGCAGAGCTCTGGGATCCCTATCATCGAGTTTGGGCCGACTTATACGTACAAAGTGCACAGCAGACCAAGCACAAGTGGGACCATGACCCCATGCGACATAGGCAAACACCAACGTTCGAAATCTCGCGACCGGCTGCGAGAGGGCTCTGGTTCATGCATGAGCAGCTACTTTGACGCCCCCGAAGGCAGTCCTGCCGAAAAGCGACGTTCATCCTATTTTGCTGTGGCGAGAACTCCGACGCCTACGGGTATTGAAGCTCAAGGGACTGGAGAGGCTCCGAACAGGCGCGCAAGTATGGCATGGGCCCCGGGTGTTGCATCAGCAGGCAGTCCGCAGTCGGGACTGACGCCAGAGCAATATGTCCAGCTCAAATTTGAGCAATCTCAACGCCCCCAGTACGCACCGCAACCTCAATATACCCAGCGTACCAAGACACTCGTCCCCCAAATCGCCCACGGTCGGAACTACTCGACCAACGACCTCCCTCAAATGCGGAAATTCATGGCCAGGACTCCGCCCCCATTTCAGCGCTCGATCTCCGGTGATTGGACCGTGCAAAGGGCAGAGTCTCCGCAAACACCACCCAGTCGGCCGCATTCACGAAACCTCTTGAGACGCTCAAGCGGTGCTACCCTACTCAACAGCACGCAAGCTGTCACATTGAGTGCCAAGGAACGCACCCAAGTCTCTCGTATGACTGGCGCGCCTCTTATCAGCATGGCAGCCAACGAGGATAAGAGAAAGGACTTTGACATGCCAAACGCAGGGCTTATTGGCGCTCTCGCAGATCGAGAAAGAGAACGAGCGAATGTCGATCGATACAGGAGTGGCGCTGTTCAGTGTGCAATGGCAATGACTCTACAGCAGCAAGCGGAAGCTCAGCAGGCGGCCTTCCTTGCGCAGCAGGAAAGACAGCTAGCGGCGCAGATGGCTGCCCAAAAGGCAGCACAGACCGCACAACTCAATCAAATGGCACACGAACGCGCACAGAGGATGCTGGCTCCCCAACAACGATCCTCGATGTATCTGCCGCAGCAGACTGGTCAATTGCAGCGAACGACTCATCAGATGCAGCACAGACAGTCATGGGCACCGGATACGATGCAACAGCAGCTTTTACAGCAGCAAGTGCAACTTCAGCAGATGCAGCAAATGCAGCAACGGCAAGGCTACGGCATGAGCCAGCCGTCTCGGAACAGTGTGTATGGCGTTCCATACGTAGAGCAACCGAGTGTTGGCCCACAGCAGCAAATGTACGGACAGCAGCAGTACCACCAGGCGAGACGGTAATTCCATCAACTGGATCTCGATAGATTGGAGCACGGGATGAGACATGCAGAATGTGGCCATGGATACAGCAATTATACAGGGAATTTCGGCGCTCTTTACACAGATATCACCATTGTTTCGTAAGCGAGTGTTTCTCATAGCAATGGAGCTGCGTGTGCAGTTGCACAGATAGACGGACAGAACGAGACGAAGGAAAGTACAATCTGGACAGATAGATGGAAGCGAATACAATGGACTCGGTACAGTTGAGCTTTGCATATCGCATCCGAGGCAACGAAAAAGGCCCGCAGGGCAGCGCCTCTGTCTTGCTTGCACTTCGTCTAATCAGAAGAGGCGTGCGATGCTAATGGCCGCCCGTTCACAGTGGCTCCAAATCCTGGTCACCCGATAGACCTGCATGGCATGAAGACCGGTCAGTCCGCTGCCTATCGCATGTTGATGCGTTTCTGCGTGCTCGAGTCATGAAATGAATGCCCACTCCAAGACGTGGTCTGAGATGAAGTGATGCGCAAAGCGGCTGGCTTGGCGAAAAGTAGACTAGCATCGGGAAAGACCTTGCAACAGCAGCAGACTCTTCTCCCGCGAGTGTTATCGCTCTGAGGGCGATCTTGGTGCCACTGTTCTCTGCCGTATTGTACGCCCACGAACCACGCCCCGTCGCACGAAAAAGCGCACAGTGGTCGCCCTAGAAGTTAGGCGCCGGACGGAGTATGCGCACCCATCTGCAAAGACTGCTCTAGTTCGGCCGACCGGTGAACAACTGAGCCTCAAGCCCAATCGTTGGCCCGCAAGGATATGAGTTCCTGCAGATATTTTAGGCCCCGTTGTCATACACTGGGGCCGAAGGAGCCTCACGCGCCCTGCACTACTGCTTTTCTTTTGGTCGCCCTCTGTCTCTGGTCCCAGCCGGTGTTGGTATTTTTCGGAACTGGCGTTGCACTGTAAGCCAGCAGCCGTCCCATCGGCACGCCGGTGACTCTTTGAGTAAGGCTCGCGCTCAGCATGGGCTATGAGGCGGAATACATAAACCATTTGGTGGGCCTCACTCAGATTTTCTCAACTTGACACTCCGTTTGGAGGGCATACATGCTCCTTATCTTCACACTTTGGACTCCTCCTCCATTCTCCATCCGATGCAGCCTGCTACTCGCAGACTCAGTACTGTTGTCGTTCGCCGCGGCATGTAGGTCAGTAGACTACTTCATTCTCCAGCTCTCCGATCCTCTCTCCGACGACAAGACCGAGGACATGCTCAATGCATACTCAACATGAGCTCCATGCTCCCAGGACCTCGAGGACCCGGCAGGAGCAATGTACCCCGATGTACAACTCTTGGACATGTTGCACAAGGCTGAGGCTTCCAGGCACCGCTGCATGTCGAAGGATCGCGCGCTGGTACCACCCTCACACCTCCTCGCTGGCTTCGGACGGCGAGCACACCACGTCCTAGCCTTGCCATGCCCTCGCTTACCTCGAAGAAGGTGCACGATCCGGGCAGTGCTTATGCCCTGACCACACCGGTCCCCATTGTCCATGGTGTACCTTCGAGCAATGGCTTCGTCTTTGATTGGACACCCCGATGCGGCGCACGTGCGTGTGGCCCCATTGGTCCCCTTCTCGCAGACGTGAACACGGTTCCCGTCGAGAGATCTGTCTGCGAAGCGAAGCGATTGGAATCACGAGAGACGCGTACTGGCATATACCATGCGCGTTGGCGCAGCAGACGTAGTGAGGCGGCCCCCGCCGCCCGGAGGGCGTTGGAGCATATGCTCTGGGGCGTTCTCAAAATCGATTCCAAACCTCTTCTCTCAGCCCCTCAGACAGGTTGCTCGCCACGTAACGCCATTCTCACCATTTTGCAAGAAGACTTTGCAGAAACATGGCTGGTGAATTCCCCTGGCCGCCCGGGACCCCTGAGTTAGACTACGCAACCACTGAGAGCAGCGGTGAAAACATCGAAGAATTGCCCAGCCCGTCAACACCTGAGAGACATATGTGAGTAGGCACCACAGATCTTGCCAGAAACGTCGTTCTCATGGTATGATAGTGCTGGACTTGCTCCTTTACCAGAAAGTCTCGTAGATTCCTTCACTGGCACGCAGTACGCCGGGTATGAGCCAGGAGCGGACGAAGAAATCTTGCAAAACGACATCGACGAACAAACAATATGTGCGCTCCATGCCCCCATTGGCTTCGAAAGCGAACGAACCGTCGGCCGGGCATTTGGTGCGCAATATTCCGCTCAGCGGTTGGTGCTTGGAGAGGTACAATCGAATGCAGCCCCAGCCGAGGGTGAGTCCATCAGTGTTAGCTCAAGGGCATTCGTGACGTTCTGCCGAAGATCCTCTGTTCTGCTCTGCAACGCGAGGCGATATCTTCCAACAAGCACGCTATGCCTGCAGAGCCGTCTCACTAACAAGCTCAGGACATACTGTAGTGGACCGATCCTCCATCTCGTCCCGAGATGCGCAATACGTCTTCTCCATTGAGTCTGTCCCGGTCAACGAGCGATTAGTGAATCCAGACTATATCCCAAGGTGCTTCACCGACGTGCACGCAGATATTAGGTGCTTCCATTGCGGCCAAGACCCTACCTTTATCCGGATCGACCACAACACGCCAAGCTCATCTGCACCCGCAAGCCCACTACAAGACTTCTCCAGCCCGATGCCCTCACAACAACAGCGACCACCTCCGCCAGCCATGACACCAAGACCCAAAGTCCGCATTCAACCTTCGCCCGCATCAGCACCCCGAACCATTCCACGGGCTGCAATGTGTGAATGGTGCAACAAGACCTTTTCCCGACCTGGAGGCTTGCCTAGACATCAATCTTCTGCGTGTCCGAATCGACCGCTCGGGGTGAGACCGAGCTCTTTCGTTTGTAAAGAGTGCGGGGAGGCGAGGCCGAGGAAAGATAAAATCCAGCTGCATTGTCAAAAGACGCATCGACAAGTGCCGGGGAAGGAGAGATTTATGCAGAAGAAATGAGGGCACCAAACACCTTTTCACGAGTCCCACGTGTGGTTGTTTGACTATTATACCCTTGAATGTAGTTTTTCCATGTTCAAAGGCCTCGAGACAGAACTTGGTCATCTCAAACCCTGCGCTACCGACTGGCAAGATCTATTTGCTCGTGTCATCTCCTTGCAGAAGCCCGCGCAGACACGCCCGAATGGCATGTTGTGTGCTTTGTTGAAGCTGGGCTGGCAACAGTCAGTGCAAGGCATCAAGAGTTGCCCCGCTCTCTTACGTGCCTTCAAGGTTAAGCCTTATGTTGCTTCACAGTGACTCCACTACAGGACTTGTAATCCCCCTTCACAGCCAAGCCACTCTACTAGTTGTCTTCCTTCTTCACAGTGACTTCACTCCCGTACTCATCTTCCTCCTTTACGGTAATACCACTCCAATGCTTCTCTTCTTTCACGGCGACTCCATCCCAATGCTTGTCTTCCTCCTTCACAATTCTCCCATCCCAGTGCTCATCTTCCTTCTTCACTCTGTTTTCACGCTCTCCGTCTACAGTGCGGCCCTCCCAGGGCACATCTTCTTTGACGACGGTGATTCCAGAGCAGCACGTGTCTTTCCTCTCCACAACGGATTCACGGGCGAATTTCGTCCGGTAGCAGTTTTCAATTCCTGGCTCATGCTCATGGTACTTGCACTTCGCAGCGGCCAACGAAAGCGAGTCAGGGTCTTTCTCCGTGAGCTTCTTGGCCAAATCGGATCGAAATTCAGGATGATCATGGCAAGTGACGGCGCGAGCTGCCTTGTATGTAGTCATACGGTGCACAAGCAGCGCGCGGACCTTCGATCCAGGTGAAGTGACTTTGTAAATTATCTTACGAAAACGCTGGTGGGGAAGCCAGTAGCGAGCCTCCTGGTCATCGAAGCTAATCCAGTGCGCAACCATGGCGTCTGTGATTGCATCGTGAAAGTCGGTATCTTGAACTTTGATTGCAAGGCGATATGCCAAGATCAGTCGGGCAGTAACACCATTTTTCTGGAGAGTCTCGTTGTCTTTGAGTCCAGCGAAGAGCTTTCTGCTACGCAACCAATTTGCGCAGAGGCTAAAGGTGGTGACGCTGGTCTCTGGAAGCTCTGGGTGGGCGCAGCCATTGATCTTCTGTTCGGCGAAGAGGGCTCTGAAGTACGACGATGCCTGGCACAGCGTCTCCTTGTGGACGAAGAAGGAAGTGCCGGCAGGCCCAACCTTGATGATAGTGGGAGGCGTAGTGAAACTGTCTCTTGTCAGCCAACACGTATCTCTCAGCTCTTCTTCGATTGACCGACTCAGCAGCTTGAGAGGCCGGTCTCATGACATGTTGGAACACGCCCGCCTGATACTCGTGGTTCGTCATGGCAGGAGGTGGTGTGTTCTTCGGCAGGTGCGCGACAACAATACTCCCAGAATCGAAAGCTGTGGGGTCTTTGGCTTACAGGCGCAATTTCGCGAGCTGCCGCATGCTTTAATTGCGTTTGCCTTCATTTTCACTTCACTTGACGCAGCTCTAGGCCCATCAACGTCTCCGCAGGCTCACATGTCCCACGATTGTCCGGCTTCATTGCAAAAACAACCTTGTACGGACTGTTATCTGAAGATATGATTATGTCTCATGGCCGCATTCATTCGTCATGCCGTGCTTTCTCTTCTTGTTGTGCCCCTTACGCGTCGTACCCCAACGAGTTCTTCAGCTCCTCAACAAACTCGACATATTTCTTCTGCGCATCCTCTGGCTTCGTACCAGCCTCGACTTCCGCCTTCCATGCGTTGTACTTAGCCTTGGCCTTGATGCGTCCAAGACATGTCAGCATTGAAACCCAGTTGTGGAGGGTTGCACTTTCGGCGTACCTTGAAGTCGAAGGTGCCTGGCGCGGTGGCCTTGGAAAAGTCTTCACCCGTGCCAATCTTGTACAGAGCATAGAGCTGGATTCTCGTCAGTTCGGTGTTTGCAAACACGATTTGCATGATGGGTCCTTGGTACCTTGAGCAGTTGGTCATTGTTTGGCGTTTTCTTGAGCTTCTTGCTCTGCTCGGCAGCGGCCGTGAACTCTGCAGATTGAGCGACCATGTTGGCGTGGTTGAAGGTGTTATGAAGAGTCTGGATGGTGTTGGGGAATAGACTCGTTGTCGTTGGGAAGAAGTAGGTACGTGGTGAGCAAGCTTCGGGACTTTTGCTTGCTGCATCATGTCCCACCAAACACGCCGCCACTTCGCTGCTCCACACCCCGCTGAAGTCATGTGCCACGTGCATGAGCATGAGTCTTGGCGCGCCATTTCCCGCTTCCTCCATCCCCACGCATGCATCATTGTGTAACATCCTTCCACAGTACAAGATAACCTGATCTCAGACCCTGCAACTGTTTGCGAAGAGTGACAATGACCTACATCGACCTTCTCGATTCAGCGCCAGATGTGCACTTAGTACAAAATAGCCTTATTGTCGCCAAGTTTCATCGACTCCGAAATCTGTACGGAAGGCTGCCGTGCCTTGCAGGAATAAATCTCTGCAAGGTCCAACTTTCTGAATTCAGGAGGTATTCCTAAAAGCGGGCCCATGGAACATGTCCTCCGCGTTCGAGATCGACAGCTCGCTTCGGCTTGCAGTCAGGCGAGATTCGTAGCCGAGGCGAGAAGATGGAAGGAGGCCCATCCTCATCACCTTGAGCATGAACTTGCGATTTCAGCCCCGACGACCTCATGACTTTCAGGCGCCTGGACAGAGCGCCTGGACCCGAGACGAGCATCGCCGCCAACCTCCGTGAGAGGCTACTAACCACCGCCTTTCAAAATGGCCGATTCGAGTATCAAAGACCAGAGTATCACCTTATCAAAAGGCAAAAGGTGACTCTGGTTGTCATCCATCGCATAAACATGCTAAAGAGAATGAAAGGCCAGTGGGACAATGCATCAAATATCGCATTCCAGGCTTCCCACACACGAACAACAGCTGTTCCCCAAGATCTTCGCTCTCGAACCCCACGACGAAACCGACTTTGCGACCTCCCCCACTCTGCAATTCAATCTACGATGTGTGATCCATCGTACCAGGCCCCAACATGCCAGTGGCAAGGCAGATCTCCTTCCATTCGACAATCCAAGCACACTGAATGCGCTTTGGGACGGTCTGTCTCTGCCGTCATCATATCTTCACCTAGCGGATGGCTATCTATCCACAGCACAGTCGCATAAAGTCCAAGATGGTGATAACCTTGCCACAGACTTCGCTATCACAGCTTACTCCCTGAGCAAGCAAGGGGATTGGTCAATGGCACTATCACATGATTCGTCCACTAGGAGTACCTCAGTTTTCTGGAGTCTGGAAAATGAAATAGATTCCGATGTGCTCGTCAACGACCTCTGTGACTTCCAGAACTACGCCTGGCATCCAATGCTGATACCTTGCATCATGTTCGCCTGTGTTTTACGCATGGCTACGGAGCGACGGCAGTCCATTAAAGCACGCTTGCAGACTTTGGAGAAGACAATGTCACGCATCAATACTTACTCAGCTGGCTCAGACCTCGCAGAGATCTTCGAGCAACGTCTCTTCTCGCAGGAACTTAGACAACTATTCGAGCTTCTTCAAAGTTGTCGACATGACCAAGGAAGTCGCGAAGGGCGTTACGACTTTTGGAGGAGCTTTCAGACTGCGAATCAAAATGGCTTTGAATATGTGAACCGATCGATGCTGACGCAGAGGGCGCATGCGGTACGAACAGACGACTATGACAACACCTTCGCGCAGCACGGAGACCTCCACGACTGGTTCGAGCTCACATGGAACCAACTTGAGAGCATTATGGCCCGCGACCGGGATCACAACACTCGGGTCGACAATGTTTCAGACATGGTGCGTTCCATCCTGTCAATCTGCAGAAAAGTCTTCCCAGAGCTCGAAGTTGTCTGCGCTTGGCATCTGACAGGGACGGTAGTTACACAATCTCGTCCAACAGCGCGAAATACGCCTTCAATCGCGTATCGCACGAGCGTCGCAACGCGATAGCCGAGACATGAAATTCATTGCTCTTCTGGGCTCTGTGTTTCTGCCGGCCAGTCTGGTGGCTGTAAGTTGACATTCGTGGATCGCTGAATTCCTCAGTCTCTTCTGTAACCTGACGACATACCTGTCCTGATTTTCGAGCACAGACTATATTCAATGTCTCCGAGTTCGTCTTCATTGACGGCGCTGCGCTATTTGGAGTCTATGTAGGCATCACGCTGGCGTTTGTTGCAGTGGTGTTGATATTGTGCTTGCAAAGAGAACAGTTGGGAGGTTGGTTTGGCAGGAGAATGCACCGTCGAGCGAACGTGCCAGATGACGAGACCGTACTGAGAGAGCGCAGCTAAACGGTCCTCTCCTAGAACTTTCTCCACAATCCCGTGCAAGATTTTCTGCGACCGCGCCATCCTTCTGCGTCAACGAGTTCCTCTGGAGTGAACTGGCGGGTTCTCGAAAGCCCGACAGCTACTTCCATGACCTGCTTGAATGTCTCTAGCCCAGGGAGTAGCTCGATGTCTATGCGATGAAGTGGAGCTGCTATATGCCGGCAGCATATGGACATCGAGCACCATGGTTCGATTTGCAAGTCACCTTTGGCACACAGGCCTCACGGATGCATGATCGTGGCCGTACCCTGGGCCTGGGCCTGGTCTAGTAATTGAGCGAAGACAGATGCATTCTGAAGGCACGCGTGGCGTTGACTGTATTGTCGTTCCCCCAAACGAGTGCTGTACGAGGTGCAGCATACATGGCTGAGGTTCTGAAATCGTTTTCGTTCGGGAAGGGCACGGCAACCCAACATCGCGGAAATTGACTTGCGAAGACCTTTGATCTCTTGCTGTGGAGTAGAAGCAGCAAGGCGGCAGAATTCCACTCTCCATTAGCATGCAGTAAAGACCAATCACAAATGGAGCATCATTGTGAGCGCTACATGCGGAAGCCCAACATCAATAATATCGAAAGCCGAGCAACTCAAAATCTGATCTTCATTTTGCCCAGCAGCATTAAATTTTTGCGCTGCATCGCTCCGTCATACAGTCGTTATGTACATATTACACATTAGATTCATTTTTCGAACAACAACCTTCAATATGTTCGATCAGATTCCGGAATCAGTTTGCAAGTACTCCGCTTGCTCGGGATAGTAGTCTCTCCAGCTGTTACATTGCTGATTGAAATCCGCCGGTAGTGGGTCGATATCCAACATTGTCTGTTGGCTTTCGATGAACTGTACAGCAAAGCCATCATCTGCGTGCCATGCCTGTAAGACATTCTATTAGCACGTGACGCTTCGATAGAAGGAAAGATGGAGGGGAGTGGGACTTACGATATGGCAGTGCATCAACCATGCTCCAGGATTGTTCGTCTCAAAGGCAATTGCTAGCCACCCATTCGTCGGTAACATGGCGACATCTCTCCTCATGGGATTTTCATAGTTCAGTGTTTGTCTTTGATCATCTGTCCAGCCCGTCTCCCCCCATCCGAGTACATAGAAATCGTGGCCATGGAGATGGATCGGATGAGGAATGTTGACTGTGAATGGCGAGCCGGGTGCTTCGGTGATGACCCAGTATGTCCAGCGGTTCGCGTTCGGGAGTGAGATGGCGTTTGCACGGTCGGGCCATGCGGAGAATGATCGATCGTCTTGAATTTGTCCAAGAGTGGGTTGCGACCAGTCGACGCGGAGAGGAGTGCCATTGACTTGCCAGAAAATGGTAAGAAGGCCATTGGCGTCGGTAGACTGATTGATTGCCGTGGAGAGCGTCTCAAAGGTGGGGATGTCATTCGAGGGAACGTACGAGTTCCAATAGGGAACGAGGCGGGTTTCATCTGTACAGCGTTGCGTGTAGGTCTGTGCCGTGCTGATGGGAGTTTCATTCTCATGGCCCTCGTAAGAGAATATGGAGCGAATGTTGCCATTGTTGAAATTAGAGCCGCAGCCGGCGGTGTCTTGAGAGTCGGCGCGGAACCAGTAGCTTCCGGGGGGTTGATCAGCAGTTATGATCACATCGTAGCGTTGACCAATACCAAGGAAAACATTTGTCGCGTTATACGGGACGAGCGGGACAAAGTCTGCGGAAATTACCGTCATCGTGTGGCCGTCCAGGGAGAACATGAAATGATTGTCGACGCCAGTGTTGATGAGGCGGAGACGATGGCGTCTACCGGCTTTGAGAATCGTTCGTGCATATGACCCGCCCGAGTTCGAAGTCATGGAGCCGTTGATGAGGCCATTGTCTGCTGTAGGCGCCAAGGAGTTTCGGTGTCTTGCTAGGAATGAAGTGGTGCCGACAGTGGGATAGTACCAGTCAGTGATGGGAAGTGGGCCTAGATCCTCATCATAGTCCGCTGTGGCTGGTCCGTACACAACGACGGGCCCGAGGATGCCATCTCCGTATTGGTTGCTGAAATGAGAGTGGTACCAGCTCGTTCCATACTGAGTCGCCGTGAATGTGTACGTCTTGCTTCCTCCGGGGGTGATCGGGCATTCGGTGACACCAGGCACTCCGTCTTGGCCGTTGTTGTGCCACATGCGCAAGCCGTGCCAGTGAATCGAGGTTCCGTTATTCTCGAGTTCGTTGTGGACTGTGACTTGAATGGTGTCACCCCAGTTCGCATAGATGGTGGGTCCGGGATATTGCCCATTGACAGCATAGACCAGGCGCTCGAATCCGTCCGGCGACATGGTAGTGTTGGTAATGGTAAAGTCGTAAGATACCGTGCGACCCGTCTCTGGCCAGTCCTGGTCAAAGTCTGTATCGATGTCGAAGTCATCGCTCCAACAACCTCTGGAACTCGGGCCATTCGTGCATCTTGGTGTTGGTGCGCTGCTGGTGGATGCCGCGGTGCTTGTTGGGGCTCGTGTGACAGTGGTCACTGGAGGAGTAGTGTTGGCCTGCCACGTGCCTGACACGCTTGCACTACCGCCGTTGCTGGGCACAGTGAACGAACGATCTGGGTCGGCTTCCCAGGTGACGGCGCCATCGGTGCCGATTTTGATGTACTTGTAGCTAAAGCTTGTACCTGCGGGAATGCTGACCGTGCCTGACCACAACGGTCTATCGTCTGTGTACTGCGAAGCACTGAGTGACACGCCGTTGCTTGTGTCCCAATTGCCAAGTTGCGCGATGGAGCCAACGACCTGTACTGATTCGCCCCATGTGGTCTGGACAAGCTGGTTGAATGTGACGTCCACACTTGTCGTCTGTCGTCGTCTATTGTCTTTGCTTTGGCGAGAGACAAGTCTCGAAGGTGTGAATGGTGTCGCGTGCTGTGCGTTCCGGGCCTCGTGCGAGGGCTCCACTGGAATGACCGAGGCGGTGGCGAGAGCCAGGAAATTAAAGATAGCGAAGCGGTGTAACCTCATGATGGGCTGCAGGGCGGGCAAAGAGAAGACGGAAATTCAACGAAAGTAATTAGTACTGCGCAGCTCGACGCGCGTGAATAGCGATGGTGCGGGCGCGGGGTGTATAGTGAATGGAATAAATCATGAACGAAGGGGAGCACGCATGGAAGAAAGTCAGTGTTTGCCGTGCCATGCCAGGAGGCAGACTATGTATTCCGTCCATCTTGCTATGTTGTGGAGATCAGGAAGACGGCAGTGGCGATAGGGCACTACTGTAGCCATTGCTCCACTCGGTTCTACGGCCATGGGTATGTCTGTGCCACGGGTACGCGCGAGGAGGGCGCTCAAGATAGAAGTCTTGTGCGACGGGCAGTTGCCATAGTCGGACCACAGAAATTTCGCTACCCGCGTGGTGCCGTGCGTCGCGGGTGATGATGATGCAGCAATAGTGCGTTGGAGATGTTGCGCAGGTGGGAGCCAGGATTGAGAGTAATAAGGAGAGGTGTAGAGGATAGAGTGCGACACGAGCGCTTGTCGGGCCGGGAGTGGCTTGTCTTGTAGCCGAGCCGGGAAGGGAAAGCCACTGTCAACGTATCCGCGAGACCGCGACCGGTGATTCATTCCGTCCATCGCCCGTCATTCGCGGCTGCGATGCTGTCAAGGCGTGTCATGTTTCCCATGCAATTCTTGGTGCTCGTCGGCGAATTTTCTTGAACAGATCGACGGTGCATCTGCGGCGAGGCTCATCATATCCTTGTCGAGCCCACAATATCATCGGACCTCCACTCCGATTCGATGTGGCTGCTGCTGTTGTGCGTCAGCGATATGTTATGCACTTCCACAGGAGTGAGTTAGCTGGACGGGCACAAAATCGATCGCTGGTCGTGTTCGGTCGACTCGTTGTGCCGTCGAGATACATAGGTATGTACCAGCTGGGCCATGAGACGACCATGCCATGTTCCCACGCTAGATAGATGCAGCTCTGCGATGAGTCCTCGCGTGTCTCACGAAGGGGATAGATACTGCATCCTTCCAATAGCGGAAGTCGTGATGTGGGACTCAACGACGGGATCCCTCCGAGAGACACGCTGCATCCAGCAACGGTTTGCGGAGTCTCGGACTTACACCAGCACGTGCAGTCGGTTGTGTCGGATGCAGAGCGAAAACAGGTCGTTTTGGTCAAGTCCTTGCCGAGAGCGGATGGTATCAGATGTCTTTTTCTGCTGCCAAGTCGCAAAGTCTCAGCGGTGCGCGGCGTGTAGCGGCCTGATTAAATATCTTGTCCACCGTACTGTCATAGCATTATCCGCTCGCCTGAGTGTGCATCGCTTGCGCTTACTGCACCCGAATTCGTAAGTGCATGCTCCATGTGGCCACGTGCAGCGACTACTTGGGACAGGGCAGGATTCGGACGATACCTACTTGATCAATCGCTTACTTCCATCTGACACATTTCAGATCTTGGATCGCACGTATATTGAGTACGCATTGATGAACGACCACATGCGAGATAAAGTACTGACCCCTTTGGACGTGCCCGCATTCGAGCTTTCTGCTCATCCGATCAGCTTGCCGTCCGAAGGCCGCGAGTTGATCTTAGCACATGACCTGTCGAAGATTGTGGCTGCGCGCCTATCGAAATCCGACACCGTAAGGGCAGTGAAATTCACGACTTCACTCCGATCGCGCCTCATTTTCCATACACCAGAACAGCTTTCTTCGGCGCACTCCCAGTGACAGACGCTCATTGCAGAAGCCGAGAGCTCGAGTGAAAGCACACACCCAAGGTGTAATCACAAGACGGTCTCAATGTCCTGGCCATGTGAAACAGGGCGCGAAGATGTGCTGCTCTACAAACACTTCAACTTGAATGCACAGTCATTCTCCAACGCAGGTCGTAGAGACCGGCCATCGCAGGCCACTTTCGAGTGAACGCCCCAGCTTTCACAATGTTGATGGTGCAATCACATGCTCTTGGCCGAATGCTCTCCACCACATTCACCAGTGCACATTGTAACCAGCACGTGCATCATGATCACACAAACAGGTGTGCGCTGCTGCTCAAGGGGCACACGTAGTAGCCGCTTAAACATCTTCCTGTCCAACACTTTGTTCCACCTCATCTTGGAGCAGACAAACCCACACGAAAGCCTCTCGACAATCATCAACCCCAAATTCCACTTCAGCTCAAAAGACGCTCCATCAACGTCCACAATGTGCAAGGTCCGTCACACACCCATACGAGTTCCAATCCTTGGTCTCCTCACTCCAACCACTGACATCTCCCCACCAGCTCTTCTGCGCCATCGGCCACGACGGCCCCCACAAAGAATGCACCACCACCCTCCTCTCCTGCGTCGTCTACTGCGAGCCCAAGAAAGGCAAAGCTCCCCTGCGCTACCACCACACCACCTGCTTCCCCAAGCAAACGACTGTCGTCTGGGGCCTGCCGCCCAAGGGCAAGAAGTTCTATTGCAAAGTCTGCGAGAAGATTCTGAACATCACCGAAGAGTCTGCGCCCGAGTCGGAGCTGGGGAAGGGCTATGTACTGGAGAAGGGCAAATATCGCGGGGAGTGGCGTGTGAAGCGAGTTTAAGCCGGGATGTTGCTCAGGGGGTGGATGTCATGTGCTGGAAGATGGTGTGCATCATGTTGACCATCGGAGCCTGGTGCGCAGTGCTTGCGTGGAACACAGGGTCTTTCTCGGCCGGGACGAATAGTCTAGGACTTGTGCACTTCGACATGGGGATGAGGGGCGGTGTGCCAAGTCATTGACCGCATGAGCGTCCCACATTTTGTTAGCACGGGGAAATTCAAAGTGAAATTGGCTACTGTTGCACGTAGTGCCGTCATTGTTCCTGACCTTTTCCCGTGCGATAGAATTTACCCGCATGCTGTCAACCGCGGAAGTGGCAGAAACGAGTGATAAAAGATGGGTACAATCTTCAAAGTCAGTGAGACGATGCAGGTGTTTAACCCTCCTCGCAGCTTGGAAGCACCCCAGCTCATTCACGTCCTCGGCAAGACCCAAGTCACCACGCTTTGTGCCGGCAAGGTTCCGCTCCACACCTGTCCACTGCTCATGGTCAACCGCAAAAACACTGCATTTGTCACTGTGCTCAAAATCACCACCGTTCTCGTACCGTCGGGATTCACAGTGCCGACGGCCTGAACCATCTGCCCATTTGCATGCGATCCCCCGCCACTGACCAGCACCACTCTTGCTCCTTTGGGCATATACCGACTGAACTGCGCCATCATATAGTACGCCGTGTTGAGCGTATAACTTCCGTCGTTGTTCATGGTGACGAGACCTTGGCACTGGTCGCAGCCACCTTCGAGATAAGGCCCATTGTTCACGTCTGTGGCAAGACCCCAAGCAAGAGAGCCAGATCCCCAATTTTGTAGAGGTCCTAGTGTAAACGCCGCGGCATTCCACCAGGGCTGAGAGGAAGGTGTCCAGCATTCGGTCATGTACTGTGTGACGTTGGGGTTGGAAGTGCGGAAGTCGGACATGGTACTCCATGGCGCGCTGGAGTAGCAGTGCCAAGCGACAGTGCTGGTGTAGGAGCCCGCATTGTCCAGTATCGTTTGCGGGTACGAAGGTTGATCGACTAGAATTTGCGCGACGTGTTCAGTGCATGCCTTTCGTGAAACATTGTTCTCGGGATTACTCACGATTATGGTCGTACGCCCAGATCTGAGTAGATAGACCTGCTTGCGCGAAGGCAGGACCAAGACGGTTCTTAACCAATAAAGCGTTCTCGTAGTCGTAGACATACATGGTTGGAAACTCGGCAACAGAATTCAGGGGCTCATTTTGCAACGTGATGGCGTTGACAGGAGCACCGGCTCTTGCAAAAGCCTGGATGTACTTGACAAAGTACTGTGCAAATGCAAAAGAGTAATCTGTCTCTGTCGCATTGAGATATGTGTCTTGCAGGTTGTTGTTGGCGGCGTTGCCGGTCAGAACCCCGTTTCTTTTCATCCAGCCCGGAGCAGACCATGATGAACCAAGTAGTGTCATGCGAGGTGAAGCGCTCCTCATCTTAGCCAATAACGACGCCATGGCGGTACCATTGGGACCCAGAGCGAAGTTCGTCAATTGAGGATCTGGGTTCCCATTGTTGTCGTCGTACGTATAAGCGGTCGCTGATAGATCGGAAGAACCAATGGTGTGCCGCATCAAGCTGAAATTTGCCGAATTCGAAGGGCTTGAGGTCATCAAAACATTCATCAAGGATGTTTGCTGACTGCTTGATAGCCTGTTCCAGTTGACGACCGTGGCATCTGTTATGGCAGCACCGAAACCAGTAACGCTCTGTCTATATCCAGCGGTGGTGTCGTTCAACGACAGGTTCCACAGGGTAGATCCGCCTGGTTGACTCCCAGAGCCTCTGGCCGGAGCAGTCAAGCGTGTTAGTTTATAAGTGCCATTGTAGTTGGAGCAAATTGCGGAGGCGGTCGACTGTCGGATCTCCAGGGGTGAGCCAAACACTGAGCCACTAATTGCAACCATCACACTAAGACCAGAAAGCAACATGTTGCCAGCCATGAGTAGCCGTCACGGTTCGATAGAGGTGTGCTGACAATGTTGAGTGAAAGAGAGATGCGGACGCGGATGCATTTATTTATCGTGTGAGAGTGTTGTCCGTACGATACGAACGTGTGCCTAGCAGACTTCTGTCCCAAATTGGGCGACGCCTGATCGATGCAGTCAGCGAGGCTGTTGATCGCCGTCGTTGGGATCACGATTCGGCCTAGAACCAGCCTGCACGGCCAGAAAGGGTGTGAAGGAGAGCCACTCATCTGGCGCTTGTTAAGAGTCTGCTACAGTATTCTGCCTCGGCAGGCAAATAGTTGTAGGGTCTTGATAGCTGATTTGGCCTAGAACGATGCAATGAGCGTCCGGAGCGTCGGATATATTCATCCGGAAGACTTTGTTGAAGCCTGGCCATTGAGAATGCAGGGTATGCTTCCTTCGTCATGGCGTGAAGAGATCGCTGAAGCTCGGCCCCAATGCAGTCAGCTCTGCGCTAGGCAGGAGAAGTGAGGCGTGGCGTCTGAGGAGCGAGATCTTTCAAAAGCGATGCCCGCAACTGCGTAGGATTGCAAGAGTAAGTGTTGTTGGTGTGGCAACGAGTCAGACGGCAGTCGACAGACGCAAACTCATGGAGAGGGAGGCTTCGGGTAGTCAGGTTGCGGAAAAGTAGAAGCGAGCGGAGAATGGCCCGTGGGTGAGAGCGTAGCTTCGAGCGATATACCGACCGGACTTCTGCCTATATCACGGTCCTGCTGGCAGCGCATACGATTCAGCGGATACAGTAATTTCGAGGCGGGCGTGGTTGACAGTCTCCGCAGGAGGCTGCAAGATGTCGTAACGCATGATTGGGGCGCGTCCCAGCACGCTCAATGCGTCAGCTAATCCGACTGAGCCGCAAATGATTTCTTTTGATAGTGTGAACGCGTTACTTCGGTGATGTGGCAGCACGTGTCGTCCTCGGAGGATTTCTCCATGTCTCGGTCGTGCCGATTCTGGCGGGGAAGTCAAAACGCTTCCGCATCAACACCCCACGACGCATCAGTGCGGAAATTTGACTGGCTGGATGTCGTAGCCTTAGGGCGATTCAGTCCCAAATATTGCCACTTTCTAGCCCTTTTCGAAAGCAGATTGAACGTGTTATCATGGCCACGAGGTCAGCACAGGGCGGCTCGGAGGCGGGACTGCTCTTCGTCGTCGTGCACTGTCGTTAGCGGCACGCCACCTTGCCAGGCTCGTCTGCCACTCCCGGCTTAGAGAAATGCTTGCGGGAGTGCGAATTGCTCGATGAGTGGGCCTGCTTGCAAGCATGATGTCTTTCAACTCATTGCCCTCCAAGAGAGTGAGGTGAGAGAGCTCGCCGGACGACGCATCTGTCTCCTTCCTCGTCACCGTTGTCAGACGTCTTTTGAAAACACTGGCCATATGGCATGATTTCTCTCCAATGCGAGGTTGGCCGGCAGTGATCTTGTCTAGCTGCTTCTGGTGGCTGCTGGCAGAGGCGCGTGAATGTCCGGTAGCGAAGGCTGTCTTTAGTCGTCGCCGGACTGCTCCATCCCATCGAAGCTGATTCATGTGACGCGAAGTCGGCTGCCCTGCCTCTGGGCTGCGACACCAGCAGCGGGCGGGATGGATGGAGCCAGGAGAAGCAGAGGGTTGCGTGAAGGTTCAGCGTGGCTGCTGCGGCGGGAAGAGGCTTGGCGCGCCAGCATTGTCTCACCT
>ANSM01008229.1:0-11349 GCA_000347735.1 Cercospora canescens BHU
AGAGAGAGAGAGAGAGTGTGTGTGTGTATGTGTCAGAGAGATCATTTCCATATCAAAATTTTCACATGCAAGAAGAAAGAAAAAAAAAATGTCTCAATCAAAGACACTGAACTCTACCTGCAACGCCAGGTCCCAATGCAAAAATGCTGCAATGCCATGATCTGCGGCACCGACTTTCTTTTTCTAATCAAAAATGACATCAAATCAATCAAGACGACCCTCCCAATTCTCTATGTGGGGGGAAACAGGGATCGATTCACAAATCCTCCACATCCGACTCGTCGACCAATTCCTCGGCCTTCTTATGCGCCCGCTCCTCTTCCATTTCGCGATACGTGAACCAACTCAGCAGCAAAAATGCAAAAATGATCAAAAGCCCGCCGGAAATGGCAGCGCCGGTGAGAGGACTGTACATGGGCGGGGGAAGTAGTTCGTCACATAGCGCGACAAGGAAAATCGTGAGGAGTGCGGCGACGGAGCTGAGCACGGGAGATGTGAGGGAGATGAGGACCAAGAAGGAACCGCTAAAAGTCGCGTTGGAAAGGACGGAGATGGCCAGCATCCAGGAAGCTTCACCGGAGGGGAGCTCGAAGGTTTCGAGGCCGGTGTAATGGAGGATGGGGATGGGAATCCAGAGGACGATCAGGGTGAAGAGACCGATCATGGAGCCGAAGGTGTTGGCGAAGAGCATGCCGCGATTTGGAGGACATCCATCAGGTGGACATGCGACTCGCTTGTACAAGACTTCGTAGAAGCCGTACAGCACGCTTCCGACACCAATTACCAGGTTTCCAAGGGCTCGATTGGATGCGGCTGAACTGTCGGGAGCAGACGGTCCTCCGGCACCACCGCCCGACTTGCTTCCGCCTTTCGGATGCGCCTGGTCCCCATATGCCACCACGAGCACACCAACAATGGCGATCACGACGGAAGCGACCTTGCTCCATCGAAGCTTTTCACCCAAGATAGGAATGGCAAAGGCGTATGCGAAGAATGCCGAGCAATTGTAAATGGCGGTCAGGTCGGATGCAGTGGTCAGATCCACGGCAACATACCAGCTCCCTCCTGCTACGGTCAAGGCGCAGGTGACGAATGCAGTGGTTCTGATGAAGTAAGGCCAAGGCGACTTCTTGGCCAAGTGGGTCGGGACATGCAACGTTCTGTGCTCCACCATTTGCGCCGTCGATCTGAGAAGGGCAACGTGTCTCCTCCAGAAAGAATCCCAGGGCTGGTTCCATTTGGAGAGTCGGAGGATGGCCAGCTGTACAAACCACAGTA
The DNA here is from genome assembly GCA_000347735.1 of Cercospora canescens BHU. Classification (NCBI taxonomy): domain Eukaryota; kingdom Fungi; phylum Ascomycota; class Dothideomycetes; order Mycosphaerellales; family Mycosphaerellaceae; genus Cercospora; species Cercospora canescens. The sequence goes on from ANSM01008229.1 coordinate 1,279, forward strand.
CGGACCAGGAACCGTGGGTGAAGTAGAGCATGCAGTACGCCTTGTTCCAATGCAAGTCATGTTGAATGTAGACCGCCGTCTCCGTCTGTACGGCAAAGCTCACCAAGCTGAGGAGGAGAAATGCTGCCGCATAGGTATACCGTGTTCGCACATCGTCTTTCGTTTCTATAATTTCTGGGTCTCTTTCTCTGAAGTGTGCCGACTGCTGCCTGGACCCGAGGCCAGGTCGCACGGGGCTGTCATAACTCGTACGCTTGTCTCCGTTCAGCAAGGGCTGGTGCTGATGGCTCTTTGATCTGGGACGATCCGGACGCAGGTCGGAGGGCATGTCGTGGCCGTGGCCTTCTTCCGACGGCCTCTCTTGCGCGTCCCACGCGAGAAAACTGTCCCTGTGGTCGTCGCCGTCTTGACGACTGTTGCGATGTGGTGGGGAGAGGTTGAGGAAGGGACTCGGCTGGCGGGAGTCGTCTTGGCCCAAGTCGATGAAGCTGGAGGAGTCTCCGTTGGTGGAGGAGTCGGCGTCGGGGGCCAGAAAGCTGGCGGGCTGCAGCTCGAACGAGTGACCAGATATGGGAAGTGGTTTTGTACTAGGCATTCATGCGATGGGAGGAGATAATGGGCGACATGTGACCAGGCGTTATCGGTGGTGGATTGCGTGATTGATGCAGCTCAAGTCTTGCTCCCGTACATTTCGGCGGGTGACGGAGAGCGCGTGTGGCAGATGAGCGAAGGGGTTCGCGTGGCTGCGTCATGTCGCTCGGTTGGCCAAGAAGTCAGCTCCCGCTCTGCCTGCAGAACAACCACATTATTAGGCGGGAGATCAGGCACGTTATATCGTATACGTGAAGATGGTTTGTCATCGGAGTAGGGATGGACGTCGATGCTGGTTCTCATACGCCCAACTAAACTTTCTCCCTGCTACAAACATGGCATCATCTTCAGGCGTTATCGTTAACTCCGATCGTTCCTCCACCACAAAGAGGTGCTGCTGCTGCTGCTTCAAAAGCCGACGTCGCCCTCGATGTTGAGAAGTGTCTTCACCAGATCCTCCACCATCAAAACACCAGCCAAAATGCCTCTCATCAACGCAGGAACCGGCAAGCCAAGAGTCATCCTCGGCACCATGACCTTTGGGTAAGCGAACAAGCAGGCAGCGAGAACACAACAGACATCTGACTGCTCCCAGTCCCGATGAGGCTGCGGGTGCTCGAATCACCTCTCTGGATACCTACAAATCTTGCTTGGACTACTTCCAGTCTCGCGGCTACAATGAGATCGACACCGCACGAGTCTACATTGGCGGCAAGCAAGAAGCATGGACTCGTGATGCCGGGTGGAAAGAACGCGGCCTGACTCTCGCCACCAAGTGGTATCCGAGCCAACCGGGTGCCCACAAGGCCGAGACGCTCGAAGAGCAAGTCAACAAGTCCTTGTCCGAGTTGGGTACCGACTGTGTGGACATTTTCTACCTCCACGCCGCAGACCGCAGTCTCCCTTTTACAGAGCCTCTCAAAAAGTTGAATGAACTTCACAAGCAAGGGAAATTCGTCAGCCTCGGCTTGAGCAATTTCACCGCTGCGGAGGTGGCAGAAGTCGTGATGCACTGCAAGTACAACAACTGGGTGCGACCGACCATCTACCAAGGCATGTACAATGCAATCCAGCGCAACATCGAGCCGGAACTCGTAACGACGCTCAAGCGCTACGGTTTGGATCTTGTCGTCTACAATCCACTCGCAGGCGGTCTGTTCAGCGGCAAGATCAAGTCTACCGATGTTCCAGCCGAAGGCCGATTCAGCAATACATCGTCGGCACAAGGTGCCAACTACCGGACACGATATTTCCGTGAGGACACGTTCGAAGCTTTGGCGTTGATCGAACCTGTCGTACTCAAGTATAATTTGACCCTTCTCGAGACGGCTTTCCGATGGCTAGTGCATCACTCGAAGCTGAACATCAAGGATGGCGGTAACGATGGCATTATCATTGGCGTCTCAAGCCAGCAGCAGCTCGAAGCAAACTTGAATGACATCGAGAAAGGGCCTCTTCCAGAAGAAGTTTTGCAAGTGCTCGACCAAGCCTGGTTGATCACCAAGCCTACAGCTGTGCCGTACTGGCACGGGAAGCTCGAGTATACCTATGATACCGTGGACGCGCTTTTCGGCGCGAGCAGCAAAATATAGACGGCCGAAAATTGGCGCACTCACGTGCAGTGGAATGAATATCACGGCGCTCGCTCCCAAATAGGCTACAGAATCACATGTCCAGAATTCGATCAGACACAAGTCACATGTCAACCTCGACTCTTCCAAAACACCTTCCCACGCGAACAAACCTCACACTTGCACATTCTCACTTCTGACTCTGACAAGACTGATCATCTCTCAGACAGCCTCCCATTTGAGCGCCGTCAGCGTCGAAGCACTCTCCCACCTGCCCACGTCCACATTCGCATATGAACGACATTCTCATTCTCGCTCACGCCGAAACCATGTCATCTCCAGAGCAACTCTTATGTCTCTTCCTCCCGCGAGCCAATTCGAACCACTGACATGTCTTCCACTTCCTTCCACTCTCCGACTCCCTCATCAAATTCATCTCGTTCCAAAAACTCCCCTCCAGGCGCATATCCCAACTCTCCTCCTCCTCGTCCTCCTCCTATTCAAGCCCCACAAACCCCCAACAACAAAAAACCAAACCGCAGCGCCCCTTCCCCTGCTCCTCCTCCTCCCCTCTGGAAACGCCGCTCAGCCCACTTCTTCTCCCCCCTCGCCACAACCATGGCCCACCACTTCCGCACAACCCACACAAACCCCCTCCCAACACAACAACCAACCCACAGCATCAGACCCCCGACAGGCGCACCAAGCACCACAACCCTCCCCACCTACACTCACCCTGCCCATCCCCACCACCACCCGCATTATTCCCACCCCTCTTTCCCCCACCATCACACCTATCCCTCGCAGCACCGCGCACCCAAACACGTCCACTTCGACACCGACTACCGCCCCTCCGCACTACAACTGAAAATCAAACTCGGCCCACGGCACAATCCGACCAGCGAGCTCAAAATCAGCGTCTACTTCGAAGTGGGGAGATTACCCCGGGTCAAAGTGACAACGAAACGGCCGAGGGAGCAGCCGCATCGGAAGCGGAAGAGGACGTATGTGGAGGAGCAGGATGGGAGGGGAAGGCCGTGGTGAGGGGTTCAATTCGTTGAGTCGTCTCTCACTATTTGGCGAGAGGGGAGAGGAAGGGAAGGGAAGAGGAAGGGAATGGAAGGGTAAATTCAGTTCATGGGTATCATACTCTCGCGCTTCTGACGGGATCGTCGGTCTGGGGGTTGGTGGAAAGGAAGGAAGAGGCTATCACCGACCCGTCACGCCATCCGTTCGTGCGTCTGCGCCTCCATCGGCTGGATCATCTTGCTGGCCGCCAGTCAAATAGTCCGCTCGTTCCGCTTCCTCGTACTCATTGATCAGATCCATCACGACTTCCCTCGAAGTGTCAAATTCTCCTAGTCCGTCGCGGAAGGTCCCATGTCGCTTGTACGTGTCTACGAAGGCGTTTCGTTTGCGGAGCCGGTCGTATTGGAAGACGATTCGCTTGAACAAGGTGGCGATTCCCGTATGGTTGGCCAGCATCAGGCCGGACACTCGAGGTGGTGAGCGCGTCGTGTATGGAGGTTGTGTGTAGGGAGAGGTGCGAGAGAGTGCGACTTGGATGCTAGCTGGGCCCCATGGGATGAAGGACGCGAGATTTCTCTCTCTGATACGGAGCAAAGATTTGTGTACCTGGAGTCGTTAGCTGAATTATGGGTCAAGGACTATGATCAACGTACATCCGTAGGATCTGCATCACCCATGATGATGTTCAATATTGAGATGTAGCAGCTGCTCTTGTTAGGCTTCGCAGTCACCATCTGGTTCTTAGGCTGCAGCAATCTGCGCATCACATCCAGTACCGTCGTTTTTCGGACCGTTCTGGCAGAATCGACATTGTTCCCCGTGAAAGGCGTGTAGCTCGTTTGCAAAAAATGGCAGCGAGGTGTCGGGATGAGACTGGCTACGATGCCCACCAGGTCGTTGTGCATGTACCCAGGATACCGCAGCGTGGCCGTCGAAGCAGACATGACGGTACTAACAAGCTGGTTCGTCTGCTCGAAAGAAGGCTCTTGGACATGCAGAGTGTCGGCCGCTATTCTAGAGAGGGCTCCGTTGTCCAGCACCACGACTGCATCGGCGTTCTGAGTCAATCGACGCATGGCGAGGAGCGAGTTGTATGGCTGCACAACCACGTCTCCTGCGTTCTGCGTGTCGGGAAATACCGAGTATGTTTGGATAAGCTTTTTGGGGAAGCGGTCGTTCAGTTGCTCAAGCAGAAACGAGCCTAAGCCCGATCCTGTTCCTCCTGCGATGGAGTGCAGCAGCATGAATCCCTGCCTGCAGATCAGTCGACTGCCTTTGCTCTTCAACCGCACGCGCTGACCTCGAGACTGTCACTGCCGTCTGCTTCACGATCAATCATGTCCAGGACCTCATCTTGCACTTGCCCACCCATGTCATAGCCCGCAGCCCAATTGTTTCCAGCACCAGTGCCTTCTTTGTGCACGTAGAAGTTTTCGGGGTTGTAAATGTTCTTGTAGGGCCCGGTCTGGATATTGTTGATCACGCGGGGCTCCAAATCGAGGAGAATGGCTCGAGGGATGTATCGTGTGTCGTCGGATTGGTAGAAGAAGACATCTTTGCGGTCGCCTCCCTCTGTCGCAAACTCTTCCAGGTTACCATCTTGGTTGATTCCGTGCTCAACACATAGTTGCCGCCAGAATTGCGAGCCGACTGCGAGACGTCTCAGTGATGCGGTCTGCGTGGTGGGATGTCTTTACTGACCGCTGTTGCCGCACTGGCCGGCCTGGATCGTGATGATCTCACTGGAGGAGTGTCAGTGTCACCATTGGCGCGACACACGGTCACGAACGTACCGTGGCATGGTGGAGCGTGGTCATGTTCACAGCAAAGGCACATGACAAGACCGACGCGATGCGAAAGACGCGCCTGACGTGCCCCACTTCACGTCGTCGCCAAGACTTTGTCCTCGCTTTTGTTTGGTCCTCTCTCCTGCCATAAATACTATCAATATTCGCTATAGATCAGTTATGAAAAGTGACATTAAATATCAGTGAAGAGAACATGTGCACGTCACTTCATTCGCGATACAGAAGCCGCCTCCCCCAATCATGGCCACTTTGGAAGATTCGATTGACTCTCCTCAGAATTACCATCCACGGCCTTCTGCACGAGTGCCGAATCGAGATACGCCTTAGCCTGCACAATAGTGCCCTTTTCATCAAATCGCAGGAGCCAAGCATATCGCTGCGGATACGGCATGCCATTCTTGCACACCGACTCCGCTTTCAGCTCGACAGTTGCCCACTCTTGATCACCGCCGCCAAATACATTGACGAGTTCGAGCTTGAGCGGCTCTCTCAGAACATTGTTGACCACGCCCAGAGCGCCTTTTTTCCAAGCGGCTAGATTTACTCGTCAATGCCAGCTGATATATGAACAGAGTCGTGAATCATACCTAGACTGGTAAATTGGCCTGCCGCTGGGTGAGTTCCCATCACATCCCAGACTACATCCGGAGAAACTCGATCGAAGAAAGGCGATTGGTCGGCAGTCGCCAGCGATGAGGCGAATTCTCGAATTTCTGCAGCTGTAGGGTACGGTGACATTTCTGAGCAAGCCCTGTGGTGATGTTAAGTGATCACAGAAGGCATTGATCTGAACGATGCTGCTGAGTTTCCTATGTCATCGCCACGCGGGGCAGCCCTCGGGTGAACATACGATTACGCATCACGCACTTTAGAAGAGCATTTTCGGGCCATGACGGGACGTTGCATGCAAGTTCTGTATCGGAGGTATCAGTGCCGTAGACATTGTTTTACCTCGAGACGCATGTCACCCTGGGAGATGTCGTTGGCAATTGCGAAATGTATCACGAGTGTTCCCAGCCAGCCGTGTAAATCAGCCAACTTAAAGAGAATGTCACTGAACCACCAGCAGTCGAAAGAATCTCAACCGAGCAAGAAGTGAACATAAGGCTCTGAACATCCTGAGATAATATTCCAAACCACTCAGACCCCATTACATGTCCCAAAAGCAAACGAGACAGTGGCGACCGACAAGCATCACCTGACCGATAAGATAAGTGCCCCACACAAGCTCCGCAAGGAGGGTCCTTGGCCGGGCCAGCTTATTGACATTGATGAAGCCAAGTAGACCACATTCCTTCACAGACACACATACCCAACCACAACAGCACCAGAAACGCCCGCCCAGTAAACAGCTACGCAAGCATGAAATTCGCATCTGTCCTCGCAGCACTAGCCCTCGGCGTCTCCGCCTTGGACAAGCCATTAGACATCGAAAAGACCCACACAGTCGACTGCACAACCAAGACCAAAGTCGGTAAGTAACAATAACAACAACTACAAACCCAGAAAACCACCACGACCCCCCAAACCGCTCTGAATCCAAAAAAACCTCACTCACATCCTCTCTTCCTCGACGCAGGCGACAAAGTCGAAATGCACTACCGCGGAACCCTCGCGTCCGACGGCTCCGAATTCGACGCCTCCTACAACCGCAACCAACCACTCTCCTTCACGCTGGGCAAAGGCCAAGTGATCAAAGGATGGGACGAAGGACTGCAAGACATGTGCGTGGGCGACAAGCGGAAATTGACGATCCAGCCGGAATACGGGTATGGAGATCGGGGCGTGGGGCCCATCCCGGGGGGTGCCGTGTTGGTGTTTGAGACGGAGTTGGTGTCGAGTGAGTACAACATTTTTTTTCTAAATGTCCATCATTGTCCGGAAAGGGAGGGGAGGGGAAAGGTCTGTTTGAGAGAGAGAGAGAGGGGTGGGGGGAGGGAGAGAGCGAGGAAAACCTCATGCTAACATCTATGTGTTTTCACAGTCAACGGAAAAGGCGCAGAAGCCGTGAACGATGAGCTATGAGCTCCATGAGACAAAGATGATCAGGTCTCGAGAACGAGTGAAAGACAGAGAGGGGGGGAGGGAAGGAAAAAGCATTAGCAGACTTTGGATAAGAGAACCTGCAATCTCAAAAGCCAAAAGTAGTCGTGGTGTCCTCGGCCCGCAGAGAGAGAAAGAGACCGCACCAAAACAGCCCGCCTCATCTCACTAACGAAACGTGCCGTCTGGACATTAGTCGGGGACCGAAAGCATTCACTACCACCATAGCCCCGTCCTATCTTTGGTCCCTATCTCTTGGCATACGATGAAATATGCCGATGGCTCGTCCGCGATTACGACCAGAATACGACGGCAGTAAAATTTTCTCTTCTGCACAGTGCAACGTTTGCGTCGGAAGGGCCAAAAGCGAACGTGCGTGAGACACAAATCAGGTCCCTGGACTAGGTATTGAAACATAGCGGTCTGATCTAGGGTTGCATCGTAGTGTCGTCGAGTGGGTTCGAGCACACGCGCGGAGTGAACTGCGAAACGAAGTGTTGATGCTGACTCACTCTGTACCAGACCGCTGAGACGGCTGACTATTGCGCTATGTACGACGAGCTGCGACAGTCAAGAAGTGAACCAGGTCCCGATGTGGTCGGATTTCTCGGCGTTCTCGCTGGACGCAATACGTCCAGTGCTTACCGCGCTAACGAGAAAGAGTCCCAGTATTGCACACCGCCTTGGAGGACAGTGCGGTTACAGAGACGAACAGCACACGACACCGCCGCAGCGCAGCCGGCAATTGGACGTGACCATTGGATTAGTGATGCGGCGGCGATGTTCCGGTGCTTCGATCTTGACTCTTTTCTCTTACCGACCGGGGTTGTTATAGTTGCCGACGGAAGTAGAAGCCACGGCTCACCGGTTTTTGAGGCTGGTACCGCCATTGTGCGGGATTGGGCGTCAAGAATAGTGACAACCGGTGGATACGCCTGCCTGGTGCAATCGAATCGGCATAATCTTGTGGTTCCACGGTGGGGAACGCAACTTGAAACGCCGACGGTATTGTAGGCAGGCGATCGTGGAGCGACCGTAGGCTACGTTCTTTCCCCATGGTGTCGGTGAAGTCCAGCACGAGCCTCCCGTCGCCAGATCGATTTGGGCACGACAAAGCCTGGACGGTGGCCGGCTCTTTTTTTCTTCGGCGGACGGTCGAGTGCCTGGTGGGTCGATCCAGCATTTCCTAGTGGCGACGCTGTCCTGGCGACATGTTCAATGCCCTTGCGTGACTCGCATTAACGGACTGCACATTCGTCGAGATTATGTGCCGTGTAAGCGCGCACTGCTGAAGAGCCAGACGTCCAGCAGCTTGTCTGCATGTTTTCCCGAATCAATATGCATTCAATATAGGCGGTGCAGCACGGGTACACGGTTGTGACACCTAGATTCAGGCGGCTCTTCATCATTTTCAGCAGATTGTGCATACGTTACACGTGCCACGTTTTGGCAACGTGACTTATATTAGCTGAAGCCGGCGGTGGTGCGACCGATCACGTCCCGGTGGTGCAGCCCCTGCGATCTGCGTGCGCAACGGACTTCTGGACTGTGACAACGAAAGCAGCGATTGCCTCGCCTGCATGAACATCGTTGACGCGGGCCTGGTGCAGACCGCGCGTCAATGCAGAGGTACCCACGAGAGTTCGCGCGTCAGCGTGTTCGCTTGCTTTGCATATGGGCCGGAGGTTTTTTGGCGGATGAGGAAGGAGAGCCGCTCACGGGCAGTTGGCGAGACGCAGCAGTTTCAAGAAGAGCAGAAATGGGGACAGTTTCTAGAAAAGCCCTGTCGCAACGTCGATCTCGATGCTCCACACATCATCTGCTGTCGAGCGGAGCAGAGATCCGCAACGAGCTCAACAGCTGCAAAGGTTCATGTAAGTCGGCAACCATCATCGGCTCACGCAAGTCGCTGGTCTGAGTTTGTTCAAAACTTGTTCGCACTCGTGTTACTTGGTGCTCGCAGTGACCACAGGCACTGTTCATCTTGCGCTGCTGGGAGATGCTACCCCCTAGGCAACGGGTGCGGCATTACTTCTGCAACGGGATCACAGACGCGTGTTCTTCGGCTTCAGTCGTCTTATATGACCTCAACCTCCACATGAACCTGACCGCAATCTCGGTAGCTCGCAGTGCAGCACGCAGGCCGACAGGAGAGTCTGCGGGCTGCACTAACAAGACAGAGCATGTAGTGGTCGAAGATACTTGTGAAGGATGTTGTTATATCATCGCATGGGAAGTGATGACCGCACAGCAGTCCGCATTTCCGTTTTGAGGGGTCGAGATTCTCGAAGATGCCTGGAAGGCAGCGGAAGATCCACATCCCCAAGCCCTATTGCTTCTCATCAGCATAGGGGATAGATTGTCTTACATGGCGACTCAAGCTCACGTGCGCCCATCACACCGACCACGCAGACCGTCGCTACCGGAAGATCCGCTAGCCAGATGAAGGTGATCGCTTTCGGTGACGCTGATCGCTAGTTGCACAGAAACCTTGCGTCGAACAGGGGGGCCATGAGGCCAAGGGATTGGCAGCTGTGTTCCAAGACGCGAAGGAAGCATGCTCTGGAGCGGCGTTCTCACGACGAGGGAACATTTGGACCTCGGACGGCTCGCCTGTTGCGAGCCAGATTGGGAGAGGGTGGTCCTGCAGAGCAGGATCGTATCGATGGCAAGCGAACAGCGAGGGTGAAAGCCAATCTGTCGCGTGCCGTGTTCCATTTTAGATCGACGCAGCGGCGGATGGTGGAAGATCTGTGCGAGCCGGCGCATCTGGTGACGAGTGATCTGCACGGCTGCCGCCGCTAGAGCGTATGCATGTCAAAAACGTGGATCCGAGCCGGAGAAACTGCTGTAAGCACCAGAAATGTTCATGGGTCCCTCGACGATGCGAGTGCCGACAATCCATCGCGGTCGGAAGGGTTGCATAAACAGTAATGGCGCCGAACACATTGTGAGACGCGGTCTCCATCAGCCGTGCACCAGTCACCCGGCAGGAGCCGCGCCCTGCAGACAGGGCCGGGTGCTGTGCC
>ANSM01008230.1:0-11579 GCA_000347735.1 Cercospora canescens BHU
TCTCCTCTGCACGCCGCGTCTCCCTGACTCTGACTCCGACTCTCGTTCCTCGCCCATCGCCGACGCCCCACCCCCGTGGGAAGTGCAACCATTTGATATCCGAGCGCCATGGCTGCCTAATACCGCACCGCTCAGTCCGCGAGATCGACAAGCTCTTTCCCTGCACCTCCCACCGCATCACCGCGCCCACCTCCACCGCCCTACGGACGCCTCCCTCGCCGGCGATATTCATCCCCGGTCTGAGTGCTCGCGCCCAAGATGGACACCTCTCCTCGTCCGGACACGCCTGAAGAGAGCATGGCGGACGATGATGAGCAGTCAACACAGCTCACGCAAGAAACGCTGGATCCGAGGCGATTGGGCTTGAATCACTCGGGCCTTCATGCCGAAGACGTCGCAGATGTCATCTGCATTCTGCACCCGTCAACACCGGCCGCGTACAAGCTGACGCAAGAATACTCGAGAAAGAAGCCTCAATACTGCCTACAATATCGTGACCTACCGGCCGATGCTCCCATTCTCGAAGAAGAGGTGACTTTCATACTCGATGAAGCGGAGGCCGCAAGGCAAGGTCAAGCTCCGTTGGATTTGGCCTTCCGCTTCTCGAACAGGACGAGACAGCCACATCTAGGTCTCACGTTCGGTCGCAATCCCCAATCCTGCGACATTGCCATTACGCGAGACAGCAATCGCCGCATCAGTAATACTCATTTTTGCATCCACTTGAATGAGACGGGTGTGCTCATGATCAAGGACCTGAGCACGAATGGCACCATGGTTGATGATACTCTTCTTAAGGCGAGGACTAATCATCACCCTCACAGTCGTATGCTCACGCAAGGCTCCGTAATTCAAGTCCTCTCGCCTTCGCATGGTGAAATCATTAAATTCATTGTTCGATTTCCCTCCCGCGACGCACACTTCCCGGCGTACGAGAACGCCATGCAGAACTACTTGATTCGACAAGCAGAGATTGTACGCCAGTGGAAGATTTCCAAAGGCCTGCCCGTAGGCCCGCCAGATTTCACTCCTCGCCGACACACCACCTACACTGCGTTGTTGCCGAACAACCAGTACGGCATGAGATGGAGCGGTGGCGAAGTCTACAACGTCGTAGGCCACATCGGCAAAGGTGCATTTGCCAGTGTTTATCAGTTGGCTACGAAGCTCGACGGTCATCTCTACGCCGCCAAAGAGTTGGAGAAGCGACGCTTTATGCGAAACGGCGTTCTGGATACCAAGCTGGACAATGAGATGAAGATTATGCAGTCCATCAGCCACGAGAGCATTGTTGCGTACCATGATGTAAAGGAAGTCGATGACTTCCTTTACATCATAATGGAATATCTACCGTGTGGTGACATGCAACAATACATTGGTCAGCACGGACCTGTGCCAGAAGGCATGGCCAAGCAGATGGCATATCAGGTACTGGACGCGCTGGACTATCTCCATAAGAAGAATATAACTCACCGCGACATCAAGCCTGACAACATACTCCTCAAATCCACGGACTCTGACAACTTTGTCGTGAAGCTGTCCGACTTCGGTCTTTCCAAGGCAATCAACACCAACGACACCTTTCTCAAGACCTTTTGTGGGACTCTGCTGTATTGCGCACCGGAAGTCTTTCCTCACTATGACTCCCATCCGGCTCCGCGCGGCGTGAAACGTTCTCGTGAGCCACGAGCCAATCGCAAGTTCCACAGCTACAGCCACGCGGTCGACATATGGTCTTTCGGCGCCGTGCTGTGGTATACGCTCTGCCACAAGCCACCGTTTGAAGGCATTGCAGATGCCACTGGACGTGGTATGTTTGACAACATCATGCACACTCCATTGGACGTGAGCGAGCTCGAGAAGCACGATGTATCGGATGCGGCGATCGATCTACTTGTATGCATGCTTGACACGAACCCTTTGACCAGATACTCTGCCGAGGACTGTCTGCGTCACGCTTGGTTCGGTCTGAAAGAGCCACCTCACCGCCCGTACGAAATCGCACTGCACGACATCCAGGAGGAGGACCACGACGCGGTCTCTGGCGCGCAGGATAATGTTGCGTCTCTGAGCTTGGACGAACGCACCACTGCTGCTCGTCGTGACGGCTTCCAGGACGAAGTGAGCCTCAACGAATCTGATCTGGACTTCTTCGATCCCCGACAATCGAAGAGGATGAGGACCTCGGAGCACGAACATCTCGTGCAGGATGATTTGTTCGATTCCAGCCCAGACTTGGTGGGCTCCATCCCGGTTGTTAGTGCCGAAGGACAAGCACATGCACAAGCATTACAGGGCGCCGCTCCTGCAAGCAAGCCACCCAAGCTGTTTGGAGAAATCAGCCAGTCAGACATGCGCAATCAGGGGCTAGGCAGACAGCCAAACGACGCAGCGCAGGTCCATACCAGCTCGACTGAGTCGCAGGTGGAGGTGCCCTCCAGCCAAAGTGAAGGGGCGATACACAGTGGCGCGCACAATGGCAGTTTGCTGGGCACAGAAGTCCTCGTGCGCGACATGGACATCGAGTCACCATTTTTGCCGAGCTCTTTTGACGTAAGCCAGGACGACAATGCACGATCTAGGCCGCATACGCCTACTGGTACGAACAACGACAGCTCGAAGCATACTCCATCGAATCGGCCGTCGGAAGCCTGTGACGAGACACCCAGGCAGCCAGTCTTTACACGTCGCTTTGTCGTGCCAGTGTCCGCATCATGCTACTACGATCCTGCAGACCCTTCCACACACAACGCTGAGTACGCCTCCCGTGTGAGCGGGCACGACTTTGTGAACGAGCCTGACTACTATCCCAAAGAACGAGTATTCTTTCCATCCACTCGTGCTGGCAATAGGTCGAGCGCATCAGAAGGCGCTCCAGCGCCATCCATTGCTTCCCCGGTGGAAGGACATACTCCATCCAACCTCACAACTGCGGTGAGCAATCCTCGCTCCATCGAGGCATTGACGGTGCCGCATTGTGTCACCACACAGAAAGGAGATTCAGTGGGCAGGCTCGTGACGACGCCAGACTCCTTTGCCGATATCACTGTTGACCTCAAACAACGCAAGAACACCTTTGGCCGCGATAAGTACTGCACAACCTCTTACGAAGATAAAATGGACACTCGTGTGGGAAAGCACGCCTTCACGATATTCTTGCATGCTACAGGCATCGAGAACATTCCAGAGGGCGAGGAACACCTCGATGCCTTGCCGGGTGCATATGTTGGCATCTTGACGCACAGCAGTAATGGTGTGTCTGTTAACGGACAGAAGTTGAACAAGGCCGAGCGACCTGGCAGGCAGACGTATGGCAAGCTGCACCATGGCGACGTCGTCGAAGTTTGGCCACGAATCAAAGACCAGAAGGGCCTGGCATTCGTAGCTGAGATCTTCCAGGGTGAAGGCAAGATTCCCCGTCCTGTCGGGGCACCAGCATTCGAAGTGGAGATGGAATCGTCTTTCACAGCCTACGCTCACGACACGGACGACGCGACTGAGGTGCCCCCTTCGAACCAAAGCGCGACAGCCTAGTATAGCAGCATGTCTTGCGAGAAAGGGAGATTACACACTGTCTGTGCTGAGTCCAACCACAAATCAGGACCAATCCAGTGCTTTGTGTTTGTTTCGAACGGAGGACGACTGTTAACTTCGAAAGACAGTATCAGAGGGTATTTGCAATGATGTATAATAGTGAAGACCACACTCATTCTTCGTCCTTCTCCCGGACCGTGCAAGTACATGACTCCGTGTCTCAGACGGCGCTCTGTAGCACAGTCGTGGCTCTTCGTCAAGTTCGAGGGCGGACGCCTCTGTTCCTTTTCGGAGAAATATGTACGAAATATAGTTGCATTTCAAACTTATGGTAACTGCACAATGTCAGCCGTAGCTAAGCAAAGAGGCAATAAAAGCCTCTCATGATCAGAGACAGAGTCTGCTCTCCAGAGATGGCTTCGGAGTGGTGTCCGCCCATCCATGTTGCAAGTTGCCACTGATGTCACCGCCCAGACTTTCAGGGCAAGGCTTGGATGGGCACAAGAGAGTGGGATGCAGCTTGGCTCACACATAAGCAGCGCCAATGTTGTGGCCCTGGTCATGCTCACGAGAAATGACGGCAGGGCATTTCACCGCAGCTGGCCCTTGAGAATGATGCTATGGACTCAAAACAGTGCTTGTACAAAACCTTCAAAGTGCGTGCCTCAAAAGCACACACGCACGCCACCCGAAACCTGAAAGTTAGTGCAGAGACCCCACTGTACCGACACTTCTGTGCATCCTCCGTAGAGTAGATCGCCTACCGTCCAATGCCTGCGCTCCAGCAGCGTAATTGCTCCACGCTGACAGCACTGAACAGATCTGATGGTTCGACGCTATCTCAGCCGCTCAAATATGTTCCTTCCATCGCTTGCCGCTGTGCCGATCACGCCTTCCTTGCACGCCTCCGCCCGAGAAGGCGGATGTGACATCTGATCACTACCTTCTGCGATGCTGTAGCTGTGCTTTCTTCCTCTCTTCTCGCAACGACACTCGTGTTCTTCTGCATACCAGGAACTTCGTAAAGTCTACCAACCCGCAGTAAATGCTACTGTTCATCGACACTTTCTTCCATCAATTCTGCGGCGCTTCCGAGTTCGACCCAGACTGAGCCGTCACTATGCCCGTCGCATTCAGCGGTGGCGATTCTCACAAGGAAGAAATCTCAAAGTCCAAATTCGGCGAAGCTGGATATTTTGACGGCTTCGCTTCATCGCCAGATGCTGCAGAGACAGGCGGCCGAAAGAAGGCTCCGAGAAAGATGAATCGCATTGACGTGCCCAGAACGAAGTCGATTGGAGGCTCGATTGCTGGACGCGATGTCACGGACAGCAGCTCAGAAGATTATTCTGTTGAGAAACAGATGGAGCTCGAGGAGGGGAATGCGATCAAGTATCGGACTTGTAGCTGGAAGAAGGTGTGGTTGATTTCCGTTCCACTGACAAAGTGCGCATCGAGTGCTGCCGGCCTCTTAATAAGCCCTGGTGCTGGACTATCGAGAAGAGAAAGCGTGAAGTTCATCTCTAACGATGCACGCAGACCGCGGCACTCCTCTTTTCCGAGTACATATGCTTGGCTATCATGAGTTTCCCATATTCTTACGCCATTCTGGGTCTCGTGCCGGGACTCATCCTGACCGTGGTCGTGGCTGCAATGGTATTGTACACGAGCTTGATCGTCTGGTATGTGATCCGTTTGATCAAATTCTTCCTTGCGATTGCTAAAACCATTTCAGGGAATTCTGTCTTCGCCATCCCGAGGTCAAGGATGTCTGCGATATTGGGCAGATGCTTTTCTGGGGCAAAAGATGGGCATGGTACTTTACTGCTGTCATGTTCCTCTTGAACAACACGTTCATGTGAGATGATTAGCGATCAGATGACCCCGCGATACACCCGATACTGACTTTGACCTCCAGCCAAGGATTCCACTGCCTTACCGGAGCCAAATACCTGAACACCATGACCAACGGGAACAGCGGCGTTTGCACCATTGTATTCTCTGCCATCGTGGCCATTGCCTCCTGGTTCTGCTCCCTTCCACGTACGTTCGGCACGCTCTCGAATCTGGCGGGATTCTCAGCTCTGTTTACATTCATCTCGGTCATTCTTGCGACCATTTTCGCAGGAGTCGAGGACCACCCCGGTGCTGGCTGGCCAAGCAAAGGAGACCCTATCGTGTACGCCGTGACGCCAAGTTCAGTAACATTCGTGGCTGGAATGAATGCGTTCCTGAATATAAGCTACACGTTTATCGGTCAAATCACCTTGCCCTCGTTCATTGCTGAGATGAAGAATCCTCGAGACTTTCCAAAGGCTCTCTGGGCTGTGACTATCGCAGAAGTCATCGTTTTCTCCTTGGTTGGCTCAATCATTTACTGGAAGACTGGGACAAACTACAACACTAGCCCTGCATTTGGGTCTTTGGGAGATGAGGTGTACAAGAAGGTGTCATTCTCTCTGATGGTGCCCACAATTTTGTTTCTTGGGGTATTGTATGCCTCGGTCAGCGCACGCTTCGTCTTCTTCCGCCTTTATGCTGGCAGTCGACACATGACAAGCAATACGGTTGCTGGTTGGTTGGGTTGGGGCGCCATTCTGGCTGTCACCTGGGTATTAGCATTCATCATCGCAGAAGTCATTCCGTTCTTCAGTGATTTGCTGTCGCTGATGAGCTCGCTGTTCGACAGCTTCTTCGGCTTCATCTTCTGGGGGACAGCATATATCAGGATGAGGAACGCAGACTACGGTCCGGATTTCTGGAGGTCACGAGGCGTTCGAGGCTATCTGGGCATCGCTCTCAACGTTTTCTTGATTGCTGTGGGTTTCCTGTTCTTGGGAGGCGGCACATATGCCACCGTGGAAAGTATTAGGGAGGGCTACCAAGGTGAAGGCTTTGGAGGTGAGACCAACTTCTGCTTTGTCTTCTTGAATACTGGCTGACATCTCTGCTTTCCTAGGTCCTTTCTCGTGCGCACCTAATGGTGTATAGCGTGGGAACACTGCGAATATGTAGGTCTAAGGTTGTCTACAAGTGAAGCTCACATTACACAAACGAACCATGAGAAGTACTCCAGATAGGGAAATTAAAGGCGCACACTTTGTGATTGACTAAAACGCACACGGACGTGCACTAGTAATGCATCAAGACGACGTGAGCTGTAAATGTGAGGCACACGTTGATTGTCAAAGTGCCGTGTGTGGGGGGCTGTTGGAGCTCGTTGACCTGACGTAAGGCCCACACAGCTCTTCACTCCACTGTTGGGAAGCAGCGCAGTACTGTACCTCACACGTTTCGCTACCAGACCAGCTTCTCTCTGCACTCATTCCGCGCTATGGCTCCCACTCCAGCTTCCCTGCTGGGCTTTGTCGACTTCAGCCAACCTTCCTTCTGGAGTAAGTCTGCCCTCGGACTTTCATGACCCGAGATGCCCACTGACCCCGAACGTCCAGTTTCCGCCGCTTCGATTGTGTTCAATCCCACCTTCTGGAACATTGCAGCACGCAGCGAGTACCGCAACAAGACCATCACGAAGCTCGCCGGCGGCAACCCTCGCTATGGCTGCTACGCCCTCGCCGTGACCATCTTCTCCATTGGTCTCATCCGCGATGCCCTGTACGAGCGAGCTCTCCGCGCCCAACCTTCCCACCCGCTCCTCGAAGGCTTTGTATCGCAGGCTTTGGCTGTCGGACTCGTCGCGAGCGGCAACACGCTTGTTCTGTCAAGCATGTGGGCATTGGGGATAACGGGCACATACCTCGGCGACTATTTTGGCATCCTCATGGACCACATTGTCACTGGGTTTCCCTTTAATGTATCGGGTTCACCGATGTATTACGGGAGCACCATGAGCTTTGTCGGTACGGCTCTGTGGTATGGCAAACCGGCGGGACTCCTCTTGAGCGCGCTCGTCTTGTTCGTATACGAAGTTGCCCTGAAGTTCGAGGATCCCTTCACCGCTGAGATCTATGCGAAGAGGGATCGTGAGCAGAAGAAGTCGAAGTGAAGCAATTGGTACCGATACGAAGTAGTTTGAGGAAGAAGGGTGGAGTACGAAACCAAAAGCGAATAAAAAAGCAAGAGTTGTCGCTAAAAAGACATCGTCCAAAACCGAAAATCTGTCTCAAGATACGCTCGAAACCTTTACTGACGGCCTCCAGTGGGTGCCGAAGAAGGGTGAAAAGATCTTGCATTACTCGAGAATAGAGAGATACCCCAATTTTGAAGCTTTCAACAAAACTTCAAGTCCAATTTACAATGAGAATGACGACGTTCAGAGTCCAATGTCAGATTATTTTTTCAACCTTTTTGCTGAGGCCTTCCCCCGCAGTATGGATGAGCAGTGTGTCTAGAGTCAAACTGTAGGCGTCACAATTGCGGCACACATCACATGCCACTAGGCGATCCAGCGACGCCTCGATGCGGTTCGGAGTAGAACGGTATACCATGTGCAAACCGACCCACTGGGAAGAAGATGAACCTGAGACACCGCCCTCGCGCATGCACGCGGCGAAAAAGCATTTCAGCGACTCCTGGACTTTTTGCCCAAACTTGATGCTGAGGTTCACTCTCATCTTATGCACATTCCCATGGTTTCGTTCAGCTTGCGTAGAGTCTCGTCAAATGCAGTGAAAGCAGCGCGGCTTGCCGCAGCGCCCTCGTTCTGTCTGTCAATCCGTGATCAGCTCGATGCATCTATTGGGGGAAACAAGAAATGTGACGAACATGGTCGGCATGTCTCCCATCGGACTCCTCGTCCACCATACAAATATGATATTTTTGACGATGCGGTGCTCCATTCCTCGAGATGCCGCTGCACCTCTGAGAAACTCCAAGGTTCTCTCGATTTCTTCGGCATTGAATTGCTGTCGCTCCGATGAGCGAAAGGCATTCCTGAGCCGGTCTCGTGCTACATAGCGCTGGGGCTTTGCAAATTGCACAGCTCGGAGCAGGTGTTGGTACAAGTGGCGATACGCCAGCAGGATCTGTGGCCTGCTCGCTTCCATCAAGCAGCTGATGTCCAGGCCGGGAAGGTATTGTGTTTGGTGTGAAGGAGTGTTGCACGGATTGGAGTCCTTGGTGTTTCAGCATGTGGGATGTGGAGCCAATGAGGAGCAACAACTCACAAGCCGTTCTCTATAATGTAATGCGCCCTCCCATCTTCTACCGGCGGCAACTTCTCGCCATTCGACCCTCCACGAAGCTGCAGCTCATGCTCTGCAGAGGCATCGCACGAGTGTCACGAGCACCATGTAGACAATACACGACACAGCGTCAACCACGCCCAATCCCAGCACTGTCCGACACGACTCTGGAGACATTCCGCCGTGAAGCTTTCGAGCCCAGCAAACCTGCGCTGTTCCCTCGCAAGCATTTCGAGGCCTTGCCCGCAGTCCACCGATGGTTTGAGACTGCAAAGAATGGCCAGGTGGCCCTTGATATCGCCTACCTCTCCAAATTCGGCGCGACCATTGTCCCCCTCGAGATCACCAACAACGGGCAGTTTGTGCGCGTCGAGCAGTCACTGAGCTTCTACCTAGAGTGCGTCAAAGCCTCCACGTCCCGCTATCGCAAAAGGAACAATCGCTACTTCTCAGCATATGTGCCACACGCGAGGCCCAATGTGAAGCGGGCTACCGAATCTAACAACTTCTTCACCAGCACCTCCAATGTCACGACCCCGACGGCTAGGGTATATCTGGCCCAGGCCCCCCTCGCCGCCTTCCCTCAGGCGCTCCGCGACGATGTGCCGACGCCTGAAGTGGTATTGCAGGCAGGTAAAGGCGATATCTACGGCGCATCTCTATGGATTGGACAGGCCCCGACCTACACGCCTTTACACAGAGATCCCAATCCGAATGTGTTCGTCCAGCTTGCCGGGAAGAAGAAGATCAGGTGTTTTGCGCCGCACGCCGGTCAAGCCATCTTTGCCAAAGTCCAAGAGCAAATTGGGGGTACTGCCATGGCAACGATGCGTGGGGAAGAGATGATGGAAGGACAAGAGAAACAGGCACTGGAGAAGGAGGTCTGGCAGTCGGATGGGATTCACATGGATCAATGTTTCGAGGCTGAAGTTGATAGCGGCGACGGTCTTTATATTCCCAAGGGCTACTGGCACAGCGTCAAAGGTGAAGGGAATGGGATTGTGGGATCGGTGAGCCAGATTTTTATCTTGACATCTGTTGTTGTATGCTGACGCACGCTCTAGGTCAACTGGTGGTTCAGATGATCACCTGTTGCTAATTGCATCCACGAGATCTACCACAGTTCGGAGTTATTTGCCGCGACAATGCCTACTCTGTCGCAATCTTATGTCCGGGGACGCCGAGAAGAGCCTGCATGAAATCCTCAAACACGCGGTCGGCTTTTCAGCCGCGGATTCGACGCCTATATGCAGCTCTTCCACCGAATGCCACGCGAGCCGCCCCAGTCTACCTGTTGGAAGGATTGCATTGGCTTGGCTGGATTGAGAGGAATGCCCTGCTCCGTACGAACATTCGTAGGGTCATCCAGTGCCTCGGACATGACAGCACCGAGAGAGAAACGTTTGGGAGCCGCACTCATTTTCGGAATATGCGATTGTGCGTCATGCGTGCTCGCGTGTGGACGAGCTCATGCCCAAGGATCTGCCTTTCAGCTCGCTCTTGGCGCAGAAAACGGAGCTGCCAACACAAGGCTGACGATGAGCTGCAGCAGCGCGGCACTACATACGGTGAGAGAACAACTTTGATTTCGGCGCCGGCGCAAATTCGAAGCGAAAACGGTGTTGCCCACCCTCTGCGAAACAACGGCTCGTCTGGCATTCGTGTCTTGATATATTTGAGTCTAGTTCACGAGACCATACTTCTTTCGTCGAGCACTCCATTAACCACGGGAATGCGCCACGCAGCCTTGTCTTGGTTTGACGTTCAAGCTGACGGGAGCTCATCCTTGAACTTCGGCACAACTTTGCTTAGGTAGGAGCGCTATGCTTGCACGACATTTGGGAACATAGCCACGAATTTCTTGGGGGGCTGTCTCTAGGCGACCCGTCATCTCTGCAGTGAGATTCACACTCTTGCCACAGTTTTCGTCTCCCACAATCTCTCAATTCTATCGAGTCTTTTCGAATCCGGCCACAGCAGTCCGAATAATCTCATTTAATATGGCTGTAACTCCTAATATGAGCTGTCCTGACGGCGGGCAGTTCTATGCATGTGGCGATGGCAGCAGATTTGTGTGAGTGCGAGGAAGCGACACACGAACCATAGCCGTAGATTAACGAAATGCAGAGGATGCTGTGCGAGGGGCAGCGATCCGTGTAGTGTTGGCTGCTCGGCAGGCAATCTCGAAACGACCAGCTTCGATACTGCGCAATATGGAGCCATACCGGACCAGCAGTGTAGTACCGGCCAATTCTTCACATGTGAGTGATCGAGCACCACATAGCATCACCCGGACCGCAACAGGAAAACACTGCAGGAGC
Source organism: Cercospora canescens BHU (assembly GCA_000347735.1). Classification (NCBI taxonomy): domain Eukaryota; kingdom Fungi; phylum Ascomycota; class Dothideomycetes; order Mycosphaerellales; family Mycosphaerellaceae; genus Cercospora; species Cercospora canescens. The sequence goes on from ANSM01008230.1 coordinate 11,000, forward strand.
CGCACCTGTCGGAATTCCAATTCTCTGTTGTCTCTGTGGCTTGTCCCTATACCGAGCGCGACATTGACGCGCTTGATTACGCCGCAAAAATCAGAAAACCGAGGTGGCTGGAGTGAGTAGGGGGCCAGAGGCCGGTTTTGAAACTGTGAATCCATATCGGCTCGCTTTCCATTTTGCTGTCCGGGGGACGCATGTGTGGCAGATTCTGGGTACACTCTTCGCAACTTGTGCTGACACTCCGCTCTGATCAGGCAATTTCACCAGTCCGCCTTTTTGGGGCTGCTGCACATCCCCTGCGTGCTCATCGGACACAGGATGTGCCTCGACTGCGTTGGCTGGCGCCTTTCTCACGACCAACCCGTCCTTGGCGGAACCTTTCTTGAGTCTGAATGAAACCTGGGAAGCCAGCGACGCGGGAAACACAGACGCGGCGCCGACCAGCGACACGGATGACTCAGATGGAGGCACTAACACTGGGGCGATAGCTGGGGGCGTAGTAGGTGGCATCGTTGCGTTGGCTGCAATTCTCTTCGGCATTTTGTGGATGCTCCGTCGACGCAAAAGGCGAGCTGCCGCTGCC
>ANSM01008232.1:0-11572 GCA_000347735.1 Cercospora canescens BHU
TTGGGCTTGATATTGTTCGCGACGTGGACGTGCCCGCCGTCCATCAATGTCCCGCGCGGCAGCACTTCCGACGCAAACGACCAAGCCCCAATCTCCAAGTCTCGCGCGGGGAGCCAGGGAGACGGACCTTTTGTCGTCAATCCGCTGCTCTTGTTCGTGCTTGTGCTTGTCGGGAGACTCTGTGCGCATGTGTGTGTACTTTTTTCCTGCGCGTGACCATTCTCCGGTGCTTTCCTGGCGGTTTGTCTGTACGACGCCCGATAGTCTACTGTATCGTCTTCTTCATCTCCGGTCTGCCAGCCCTATGCATGCACACCTCCTGCAGGCATGACGCTGATCCGCCCAGATCATGCATCCGCTGAACAACCCTCCTCCCAGATCTGCAGGGGCCTGAGCTTGGGTGAACCGCTGACAACACCGCCGCCGTCCATCAATGTGCTCGCGCTGCGACTGAGATGGCGTGCTCGTCCATCCGCCTCCCACAGCTCGACGTTTCAAAACCCTCACACCGACCCAAGCCGATTTGACCACGTCGCCCGCATCACCACCACTTCGGCCAGTACGCAGCACCATCCAACGCTGAACCGCCATCTGCCACAATCTCGTCACGTTTCACAGCGGCAGAACTCTCGTCGCAACGTTGCCGCACCTACATCACGATCGCTGCCTACAAGAGCAACCCATTGAATTTCCTCCCCGATCGCGGTTTCTGTAACTCTCGTCTCAGATGAGGCCGCACCAGTATTTCATCAGCAGGAAACACGGGAGCATTCTCTCCACATATGGCTTCATGGTGTGTCTCCAAACCAGGTCTGCGGGGTCTGGCACGCCTTCTTCCCAAACCATCACCTCAAGCGAGGCGAGCATTCCCGGAATCGACCATCATGTACCTGCCAACCTTGATACGTCCTCGCCGGCAGTGGGTTCAATCTAAGTTTGCTGCACCTTGGGCTGCGTAGCGTTGAAAACTGGTCGGAGTACATTGAGCTCCAGATACCCCATTGTGACTATAAGGTGTCACCCTCACAAGACTTTGCCGACTTGGCAACGGCAGCCCTCAACGAATTCTTGGTCAAGCCCGTTGCTAAGGCATGTCGAACCACTATACTTCGTGTGCACAAACGTACGAGGAGCTACTAAACGACCTTGGCGGTGGAATCGTGGAAGCATTGACACAACTTTGCAACCACCTCAGAGCTTTGCAGATCATTGCTGCACTGGTAAGCTCACCTCATCGTGTGCCAGCGTGGAAACTTGTGAGCTACCATCCTTCCGTATTATCTAATCTGTGCGGACTTCCCTCATCGCACAAGAATGTGCACGCCTCTAGAACCGATCATGATTCGTGTGCGATACTTGTGGCAGGGAAGCAAACGAGTAAGACTTGCGCGATGCACCAAGCCGCCACCTTCGCTGATCACGCATCACCTTCATCGTATACAGGGTCGTTTATCCAGACAACAGCCTGGTGCGGCAACCATACGCTCCCATCACATACGAAGAGCTTGCAAGGCTAAGTCACGATGTCACACTGCTCAAAGGACAGGGAGTTGATACCATTCTCGTGCACAACATCGACTCGTCTAAACCCCATGTTTGCTGATCCTGTGGATTTCCATAAAGTGCACATGGGAAAACGACCTCGATCTCGCAACCAGGACTCCCGAGCAATCTGTTCAGTTCCCGGTCATTCCCTTCAACTCTCATCTGACAATTAGAAGCAGTGCATCGTGCAATAGATAATGCCTTTTTTTTTGCGTTCCAAGGCATTTTCAGAGGTTTGCACCATTCGTCCTTCTCTGTGGAATATGAGAAATCGACGTCTGCGAGGAAGCAGGTGGAAGAGTACAATATACCACAAATTTTCATTCTAGGTTCTCCGAGTTTGAGTCTTCCGGTTTTGTTCTGCTTTTCCTTCTAATTCACAGCAGCAACCCAGTAAAGCTTCAAATCGTCAAACATCATCCTTGGAAAAGAGGGGAAGAAGGATAAAGAACAAGAAGAAAACAAAACAAGAGGAATAATTGGTTGGTGATATCGTTCTCGCCAGTTCCCAATTTCGTCTGTCTCGTATCTAGTAGATTTGTCCCCTCATTTTCCGTCTTTCGCTTCGGAAAATAAACTTTCGCATTTCCTTCACTGAGGGAGTATTGAACCAGTTTCTCTATCAAAATCTTGCCCCGCTAATACGATGCATGCGTGCGCTCTTATTTCTTTTGTTGGTCGAAAGCATGTGCGATCAAGCTCTGGAACAGCCACTCGTCTAGAGCTTGTTAGGCTCGATCTGGTGCTGTGGCCACTGGTAGCCTGCGGCATCGGCGAATTTGTAGCCGTACGAAGAGGTAAAGTCGTCGAGGACTGCAGGGCCACGGGAACCTGGCGGGAGAGGGTCAGTTCATGTGGAATCATGTTGCGCATAGATGGAACTCACCATAGGGGTAACCCATGGGGATGATCTCCTTGTTATCATCGAGGTAGTGCAGGAGAGGAGTGAAGATGCGCCATGATGCGTCGAGCTCGTCATCACGGACAAAGTTGGAGTGATCGCCCTTGAGCGAGTCGAGGATCAAGCTCTCGTATGCCTCTGGAATCTTCAGATCGGAGAATCGTCGGCGGTAGGTCAGGTCGAGCTCGGTGACGACAGTCTGCATGCTGAGGCCAGGCAGCTTGCTGTTCATCTTGATGTAGATACTCTCGTTTGGCTGCACTCGGATCACCAGCTCGTTACGCGGGATGTCCTTGAAGATACCAGACGTGACGTCCTTGAATTGGATGCGGACTTCTGTCTTTTGCTCGTTGAGAGCTTTGCCTGCCTTGAGGATGAATGGGACACCATCCCAGCGCTCGTTCTTGATGTAAGCGACCATTGATGCAAAGGTGGGGCACCGCGACTCCTTAGGTACGGTATCGTCCTCCTTGTAGCCTGGCTTGGAGCCGTCCAGCGACTTCTCGTACTGGCCAATGATGACGTTCTTGGGTTCAATGCTAGGCATGCCGCGCAGCACACGCACCTTCTCATTTCGGATGTCTTCAGCGGAGAAAGAGATTGGACGCTCCATGGCGAGGAGGGTCAAGATTTGGAGCAAGTGGTTCTGCATGACATCGCGGATGATGCCGAACTCGTCAAAGTAGCCACCACGTCCCTCCGTGCCGAATGGCTCTTTGAAAGTGATTTGCACATTATCGATGTGGTTGCGGTTCCATGTTGCCCCAAAGAACTCGTTTCCGAAGCGCAAGATCAGGATGTTCTTGACCATTTCCTTTCCAAGATAGTGGTCAATACGGAAAATTTCCTCCTCCTTCCAGTTAGGTCGGAGCGCCTGATCCAGCTCGCGCGACGAGGCAAGATCCTTTCCGAATGGCTTCTCGATGATGATGCGAGCAATGCCACTCTTGGGGTAGTTGTTGCGCTTCAAGTGTTCCGAAACGGGAATGAAGACGGAAGGAGGCAGTGCCATGTAGAACACGCGGTTGGTCTCCTTCTGGCCCTTTTCCAGCTCTTGCAGATGCTTCTCGAGCTCTTGGAAGCTCTCGTCCTTGTCGTACTGCCCACTCACGTAGGTTGTGAACTTTGCGAATTCATCCAATTGCTGCTCCATCTCCTTTGTCGGAGTCTTGATATGTGACTTGACTCGCTTCAGGTACTCGGTGTGGTCCATCTTCGTTCGAGCGTAGCCGACGATCTTGACGTCCCGAGGCAGGAAGCCATTTCTGAACAGGCCGAAGAGTGCGGGAAACGTCTTCTTCTTTGCGAGATCTCCTGACGCGCCGAGGACGATAATGACGGTGTTCTCCTTGAGCTCCATCGTGCTGCAAGTACCCGCGCGTCAGCCGAGTCCTCGGGGGGGCGTTGCTTCTCACACCGACAACGACGGAAGAGGGCGGGGAGCTGGATTCCGGCCAAAAGGCACGCTGTGCAGACCAATGGCTCTTGCTACGCATCCAACGCGACGAGCTCCCGCAGTGTCGGAGCTGGCAGCAAAGTTTCACCGAAATGTTGGACTTACCCGGCATTCTGCTCCTCGTCGCGGTGGATGACGGTGCTCGCCATGTCGTCGAGGTGGGGGTAGTGTGCAGTAGGGAAAGGGTGCAGTGAAGGGAGATTGTCAGAGCAGAGCGGGAGTCTGCTGACAATGAGTAGGAGGATGATCAGAAAGATTTGTTGAGCAATGCTTCGAGGTTGACGTGTGGTGTGGTGGGGTCCACGGGCTGGCTGAGTGTAAGGCTAAGTCCCTGCCCGCGATCACGGCTGCTGAGACGGTGATGTCAAAGTCGGTGGCGATACGCAATAATGCAAATGCTGCTGCGCGGCAACGGACAAGGCAGCGACTCTCTGTGCAGCAGTTTGTCTGTCTGTCTGTCTGTCTGTCTTCTGCCCGCTGTTCTGCTCTCGTGTCCGGACGTGGCGGGCGGAAGATGCTTGCTTGCTTGCTCAGCAATTAGAGCTCCAAAGTCCACCACGATAGCCGTCTCACACGCCCTGAAGAATGAGCCGCAGAGTCCGTCCCCCATCACATTACCACACCCATCACCTCACAGCGGCCGGATCTCGCTCTCCGGGAAATGCCCCGACACGCATTATTCGTTCTTCGCTTCTACTAGATGCTGATAGCCTCTCGTGCGGGCATGCCCTCCCACTCCCAGCCTCGCAATGAGACCGTGATGGCAGCGAGCTTCGGTGCGCTGCACACTAATCATCCACCCCCGTTGATTACCGAGCAAACGTCAAAGACGCACTCCTTCCCGAGTCAATACCGATGCCAATGCGTCTCGCACTGCTGTGTTGCAGGACAAGGAAATGTGGGTATCGAATTTGCGTTATACCGTGCGCTCTCCATGTGACCGTTGTTTACACGCATCTATCGTACGAGCAATGCCAGGGCCAGCGCAATGGAGCGCCCAGAGCCTACATGTATCCGTGATGATATCAGTGCAGAGTTTTCTGCCTGGAAGCCGCATTCCTCGAGCAGTGGCCGAAGCGCGCACATGTGTGAATGTCGAGCGGATGCGTGCATCTGCGGCAAGCCATTCGTGCCATTGGCGTCTCCAACGTGTCCGGTAGCACGTTGGGGGTCATAGAAAATAGCCAGATTGTCCGTCACACCAACGCCGAGTCAGAGCTGTGGAGCTCAAAATGATGTGGCAGCGTTGATGCCTGACGGTTGCTCCCGCTGGATGGGCTGCCTTGCCTGGACACGTGAAGCTGCACCGGATGTTGCCGTCACTCCCACACTTGGCAAAATCGAATTAACGACGCAGCGCATCTCCCGACTTCTGCGGACGATAGCGACGACAAAACACCCAGCGAGCCCACCCAGAAAACCGCCAACATGTCCGAGTCACAGGGTCACCGTCTTTACGTCAAGTCAGTACCGCCCTCGCCACCGCTGCTCGAACGCCCTCCGCTCCGCTGCCTCCGTCCCCGAAACAATTAGCGGCGGTGGCTTTGCAATACATCCACGGACAGTCGTACTGACTGAATACTTACAGGGGCAAGCACCTTTCGTACCAGAGGGGCAAGCGCACCACCAACCCAAACACATCGCTCATCAAGGTTGAGGGCGTCGACGACCCAAAGGCCGCATCTTTCTACCTGGGCAAGCGCATCGCATACGTCTACCGCGCCAAGAAGGAGGTTAGAGGATCTAAGATCCGTGTCATCTGGGGCAAGGTCACGCGGACACACGGTGCGTTGGACATGTGCGAACGAGTCAAGGCGTGATCGGGTATACTGATATTGGACGTGCAACAGGCAACTCCGGTGTGGTGAGGGCACAATTCAGACACAACCTGCCATCCAAGTCGTTCGGCGCCATGGTTCGCATCATGCTTTACCCATCTTCGATATAGACACGACCAGCCGCAACGACTACCCTGCGATGGAACCACACGACATGCATTCGGGAGCGCAAACGGCGACGGGGGGTCACTTTTGGGCGGCAGTGCAAGGCAGCAAGAGGACGCGAGTAGGACTTGAGGCGTCTGAGAGCAGGCTATCTTTGCTGCCGCAAGGGCGATGGCGTAGAAAGGAAACTTGTCAGGCTGTCAGATATACGGCTTTGTTTCTGAGTCATGGAAATGCATAGGTCACTCAAACCCAAAAGGACATCATGCTCACGATGACTACTTCCCAACACATTCATCAATCTTCACCATCTTGCGAGACTTTCGGCGACGCGATGAATCTGGTTGTATTGCGTCATATGGAGGCGACGGAAGGCTGACTAGCACAGAGACCGCAGCATCATTCACGAAGATCTTCGCAACACGTTGCTTCATATTATGTCCGGCAAGTATCTCGGTCCTCACACATCGTTACGCCCAGCCGGAGGTGAACCGAAGATCACGTCTAGACCACAAGAGACCACACCAGCGCACCAAGCGAGCACGTCCAAGATGAAGACCAGAGTCAAAGCCTGGTGAAACGATGAGAGGACACATCACGCAACAGCAGTCCTTTTTCTCCCAAAGCAAGCTTGTATGCAGCGACCTTCCGCTTGAACCCAACTTTTCCCAGTCTCTTTCAAAACCGCCTCCTGACCAGGCCCGTATCGCCGAGCTTGCACTTTCCCAAAACAACCACCACAACAAAAGCGTCATGCTTTCTCGAACACTAGATCCAAACCTCAAAACGATCCTGGTATTCGACGCAGCGAAGATCGAGATCAATGAGCAATCACCCCAGTGACAGAGCAACAAACACAATGGTTGCACATGGCCGAAATCGGCCACCCTGGCATATTCGTCCGACTCAAGCCACTTTCTTGCTGCTCGACCTCGCACAACTTCACAACATCACGTTGCACACCAACCCAACCGATCAGCCATACGAAGATGACCCGGAAATCACATACGACAAACCTTTCCAATCCCGTTCCTCTTCGTTCCACTCCACCCTCATCCGCAACACTCCAAATCCTCAAAAACCTCTACCTTTCTTTCGTGCATCCTCGGGAAAGAAAATCAAAAAGAGGATACTCTCACAATCAAACCAATCACTTCCGCCTCCAAACTAATATTCACACTACTAGTACTGTCGTCGTCATTGTTCGAATCTCACTCTAGCGTTATATGTACAATACTCCAACATCTCACAAACCCAAGTCACCACAAAACCAACAGCGCCGAAAACGATGTCTTTCCATATCTCTCTTGCTCTCTCTCTTTCCACGCACGTCAAAATAACTATCCGCGCTTTCCCCGTTCCCTTACCAGCCACACAAAAACACCAAAAAAGGCCACTCCCCCTCGCTCCTTCCCTGAGAACCCAATGCAAACAGAGTTTTCGCACACTCTTCTTCGACGCGTGGATATCTGTGTGCGTGTGAACGTAGCCGCTTCCAAAGATGAACAAAACATTAAGATTTACGAGACCGCGAAATGAAATTTTTGGGGGGTTCCACGAGTACCTCATCATTGGTCTCGAAATGTAGAGCATCGCCCGCTCTCCTCGTGGATCTCCGAGTCTGATGACCGCAGAGCTCATATGAAGCGCCATCCTCGCGAAATTGAACACATCGCCCTACGTTGGCGTGCGGAGCCCATCATTCCCAACCGCAGTATCAATTCTCAACGGTCGCATCGGGCTCTCGGCACTTGCTCTCGCAGAAAGATTTGTCGTCGTCGGCGGAGAACTCCCTGCCGCTGCGGGACTGCCCCCGCCACCACCACCATCCAGCACAAAATGCTTGAAACTCATCCCATGCTTCGACTCATCGATCGGCGAAATCTGCGGAGCACCACTCCGCGACGCATGCGTGATGGGTCGCGGCGTGGGGAAATCAATGGGCTCATTATTATGCGAATCCTGCGGAGAATCGAAATATCCGACTCGACCGTCCAGATCGGCTTTGGGCGTGGTATCGATTTTGACTTGCTCGAGCATTTTCCCGATACTGCCGACGGAGCCCGGACGTTCGAATTTTTCGTCTTCGATTTCCATTTTCACGGGGACGTTGTTGAGGATGCACCAGTTGCGATGCAGGTATTGTTCGAGACGATAGCATTGCCGATCCCACTGTTCCGTGAGGAGACGGTGCGTGGTTTGGACATCTTGGATGGTGAAAGGTGCCATATGACTGTGCGAGCTGCCGGATGGACTGTGACCGGCTTTCTTGCTGGGAGGCAGATTGAGGGTGAGCGGAGAAACGGTGCGTGTCTGAGAAAGTGAGGACGATCTTCCATACGAAGCAAGAGCGGGGAATGAGGGCGCGTAGTTCGACGCTGCTCGTGAGGTTGTCTTACGCATGCTTGCTAGGCCCTTCTTCACCGGGGAAGAGTGTCCTGGAGGAGATTTCCCGAGAGATGGCCGGGGCGGATCTAGGTCAGACATTGTTCTCATTGTCGCTTCAGCGGCTTTGAACGCCGCAGCTCGCCCATCGTTCATCGCTGGTAAAAAGACGAGTACTGGGTTATCAGTCAATGCATTGACCAAATCAGTGAGCCCGTGTAGAGGGATTTCGTTGTTGTCACAGTGCAGCTCCAGAAGGGTCCGATTCAATCTCAATACTTCAGCGAGAGTGCTCGCGCCTCTAATGCCAAGCTTCTGCTTTTCCACTTTGAACACCTGCAACGATGTATTGTCCTTGAGTCCTTTCAACGCTTCGTTGATGCCGGGTCCGAACTTGGATGTCGCCAGGCGAGAGTCATCTCCAGAAATATCGAGCTCTAGTATAGTTTCGTTCTTGGCTAGCAGCCGTGCGATGGCATCGCACGTCTCATCGCTTGCGTCTCCCGGAAGACCGGTCTGCGAGATGTCGAGGCATCGAATACTCTTGTTCACAGTGAGCGCCTTTAGAACCTTTCTGAATTGAGATTCCTCTTTGTACTCGATCGAGCGCATGCTCAGGTGCGATGGTGTGAGATTGTTGGAGATCGCTTGAGTGACTTTCTCGAGCCCTTTGCTCACTACACACTGGCTGATGTCGAGGTGCATGTCTCGCGGCTCCGTGTTCTCCCACGACATGCTATGAAGAAGAGTCGCCACGTCGCCGCCTGTGAGGTACGTATTGTCGAGGTATAATTCGTGCAAGCTAGCTGACTGAGGATGAGCAAGATATGTGGAAATCGCGTCGATCGTGTTCGCGTTCAGGGAAGTGCCCGTCAGCCGCAGCTCCTGCAAACGCCACATGAGCAGTGTCTCTGCTTGTATGAATGCCTCATTTCCGGACGTTCTGGAGACGTTGGAAAGATTCAATTTTCGGATGAAAGCAAACATCCCTAACTGGCTGTCGAAAGCTGAAGGACTTAACCGGGCGCTGTTGCCGGCGATCTCTAGTGATTCCAGCGTATTCTCTTGCGCACGAAGAGCATCCAGAATCAATCCCAAGCTACGATCATTCAGTCCACATCGATTGAGCTCGATGGCACGAAAATGACACGATTTATCCACGGCCGCACCGACCAGATAGTCCTGATCAGTTTCGCTCAATTCGATGCCATTCAGACAAATCCAGTCCACATTCGTAGTCTGATGTTTGCATAGCGGGAACAGAGCCTCAACCACGCCGCTCCCTATGTCGCGATGTCGAGTGGACTCTTCGCCGGTAGGTGTGATGTCGGCGTGTTTGACTGTGACACATCCCGAGAAATCCATACGTCGCAACTTTTTGCTTGTCGCGGCGATTGCACGGACTTCTTGCACAAGTAGTGACGAACGACTGAGCTCATCTGCACTAAGTCTGATGGGAGTGCCTCGTTTCGTCCGCGTGCAAACGTGCTCATTGCCATAATTGTCATGGAGGCCGTTGAGCGAGTCCAGGTTAATCCCAGCGAATGAGATACTGCCAAACGTCTCATTGTAACGTATGGCACGCATGATGGCCAGAAGTTCAAGAGGGCCATACGTGGGCCGGCGCAGATCTGCGGGAGCAAGGAGCTCAAACCGCGAAGCATCTTCGCAACTGTAATTGATCGTATACCGGATATTAGAGGGATTCACCCCATATGCCACACAATATGCAATGAGTGTCCTGTCAAGACAATTGTGCTCTTCCACGTCGGCGGCCGCTGGTGGCAGAAGCAAATCGTCGACCTCGACCGGCACTTTGAACCTGAAAAGCCGGTACCCGCACTCCGGTCGCAAGAAGTTTTCAGACCAGTGCAACCTTGCAGCTATCTCGAATGACGAGGCTGCGGCAAGGCACAGCACGCGAGGCTTCTGCATTGGTTGTCGAAAAACAAGCTCGAAGGTGTCATCATCACTACTGACTTTGACTCCAATCAAAGTCAAGATACCATATGAAGCTTGTGAATGACTTGGGGCCATGAGCGGACTCGCAGTCCTTGTAGGTGGTTTAGCAAGCGATATTAGGTGCACCTTGTGAACGCCAATCGCCAGGAAGCACACCGTCGATGAGACTTTCGTCAGGTCATCCGATGATGCTCTGCTCCCCGATTTGACTGCCGGTTGCCTTTGCACGACCTTGAATATCGCACAATTCGTAGGGTCATAGTCATGCTCCCGTTCCACAATCCGAGCGGCATGTTCGAGGCTGCGAGGTGAAATCAAGGTCGATTCTCTGGATCTCAATTCGTTCGCCACGCTTCGTATTCGCACCAACCAGCCGTCTCGTTCCTCAGGTTGGACAAATTGGAGCGTCATGACGGATGCTGAGCCAGACTCTTCATCCAAGTAGGCCACTTCCAGCGCGAAGTACGGTTTCCCATCATCCAGCTTGTGTGTGGCTACAATCTGTCGCAACAGCACCCGGCCGTCCTTATCGCCCGACGAGTCTGACATTGACTGAAGATCACTATGTGATCCTGCTGACGGCATGGAAGCATGCTTTTGCATGGGACTTCGACCGCTCCCACTTGGTATGGTCCTGAAATGCTCCGCAGCTTTCGCTTGCGTTTTGTACCGTAACAGAGCGTACTCGGTAAGAACGAGGTATTCCTTCTTCTTTCTGAACATCCCCGCGCTTGTCTGCACCTCGCCGTGCAGCAGCACATGCCTGGAAGCACCCGGCGAAGCATGTCCGTTGCTGTCGAGAGCATGATCAAACACCAGTGAAGGCGCTTTCGAGGACGTCGTGGACGGCGGTTCGGCGCTCGTGTAGTTCTGGGCCAAGCTGGACAGGTCCTCGGTGCTTCCTCTCGTCAAGCTCGTCTTTAGCGTCTCGAATACTGAAGGTGGCCGCTTGGTGGCTCTCATGCTGATCGAAGGTCGTCTCGATTGCGCTCGCGACTGATCTGACACCGGCCGGTTCGTCCGGTCGTCGTCGGTTCCGTCGGAGTAGTTCAGATGCCCCAGCTGACTCGGCGCGCGCGCATGTTTCGGCTTCTTGCTCAGCGTCTTTGGCTTCTTGACGTCTCGAGTGCCATCGTCGTGGAGGTCGGCGCTAGAGCGCAGACCGGCGAGCGACAGTATGCTCCTTCTTTTCGAAGACTCTCTGCCATCCCTGGCAGCCGCCGACATGCTCCTGGAGGTGTTGACTCTCCCGCTGCAGACCGTAGCGCTGACAATGTCGTCGTCGTACGGAGATTGGCTGGGCGGTATAGAACCAACGTCGTCCAGCTATAGCTCCAATCCACGCCTGGGGCGGCCGTTTGCCCGCAAGTGCTCGCACCC
>ANSM01008234.1:0-13003 GCA_000347735.1 Cercospora canescens BHU
CGGCGGCAAGGGCGCGACACACAGCTGGGCCAGGAGCTGGATGGTGTTCTCTGGCGCGCTCAACAGGAAATCTCGAGCGAAGGGGTTGAGAGATTGTCGCGGCGTGCGACGGCTCCGTGGAGCATCTTGAGGCTTTGCGAGAAGGGAAAAGACGAGGGCCGAGATCTCCTCGATGAATTTGTACGTCTCTCTTGAATGTGTGCGAGCCAGGCTCGTCTGTGTCAGCGCGGGTGTGGTGTGAAGTCCTGCTTCGATGCCAGAAACGTTGGCTTGATCTATTCTATCCATGTGTTGTGTGGAACGATAGTGCCAACCCAGTGGCTCTCTGGCTCCGTTGCGGCGCGGCATCTTGTCTACGGTGTGTGGTGGTCGAGATTGATCACGGCGCGAGAACACTCAAGAGAAAGTAGACAGGGCGAATGCATGACTCAGCGAATGTTAATTGTTTGGTGGGCCTAGCAGCTGCAGAATCAGCGAAGTGAAGCGGAGGGACAAACGGTCTGTGCAGCCCAACCGCCGCAACTGAAGTTTCGCGCATCCATCTCTTGAGGCGAGCGAGCCATTTCACTTGAAGCAAATACCTGTCGCACAGGGCTGACGAGAAACTGGTCTCCATTCTGACAAAACACTATCAAGATATCATGCTATTAGACACACCCAGCATACTCCACGCTTTTCAACAAAGATCACTAGTTATTTCCTGACAAAAGAGATATGCTTGCCGTGGTTGGTATCAGTTTCAAATGACAGGTGCCGTACCATCGCCCTGCTGCGGCTCCTGTTCTTCTTCTCGTCACATCAAGCTCCCGATCCCTAGTATAAAGACATGAAAGGAAAGAGGGGTCCATTTCAGTACTCCACAAACTTTGCAGCATCAGAAGTCTATCCTTGACTGGCAGGTCCACGGGTATGATTTGGGGTGCCATGTGATCCTGCAATGCTCGGAGGACCTGCGTGAGCAGGCGGCGGAGGCGGAGCAGGAGCACCATCCACCGGGAGTCGCACCTTGCCCATGTTGGGCTGCGGTCTTGCACCCCATGTCAGCAAGCAAAGTCAGAAAATGCCACGCATGGTGAAAGAGAGTAAATTATCAATGCTCCAAGTGCTGGGTATCATTTTTTGAAATGGAAGCATGTCTAGTACCCGTTCATGGTCATGCGCTGGCTTTGTCTGCTAAGCTCGCGGTCAGCTGCTGGCGAGATGGGCCGGCTGCCACCGTGCACTTGGGCGGAGCTCTCCTTGAGTGCGAGCAGCTGCTTGGCACGGAAAGACTCGTAGTGGATCTGGGAAGTGGTCTCGATCAGGTCCTGCAAGTGGGTGCGGGTGAGGAAGTCGCGGAGGTAGACGAATTCGCAGTGCTTCTCGTCTTCGACGTTGATCGTTCCCCAGCGGTTCTGGCGGCCACGCACGGTCTTGCCGTTAACGTTGATGTTGCGCTCACTGCCGACCACTGCGAATGGAATGATTGACTGTCGGAGTTAGAAGGTGCTGGAGGGAAAGGGGTAGATCACAGCGTACCTTGATTTGAGAGTTCATCGCCGCCTCCTCCGAATCGTACTCCTCATTCTCGTAGGGGTACATGCGAATGTTGTGGAAAGCAAACTCCTCCTTAATGCGGTCTTTGAACAGCTGCCTCTCCTCCAGAGTGAGACTATCAGACTTGGCGATGACAGGCACGACATTGACGGTCTCGCTCAGCTTTTTGAGCACGACAATGTCGATTGGCTTCAAGGAGTGGCCGGTCGGGGAGATGAAGTACAAGCAGCAGTGGATGCGGGTGTCTTGGATGTATCGCTCACGTTGAGCGGTCAACTCCTTTCGCAGATACGCGCTGTGCTGGTCCTTGATGTACTTGACGATAGGGTCCCAGCAGCGGTCGTTGTTGACAAGATCGCCGTAGCCGGGAGTATCGACAATGTTCAGGCGCAGACGCACGCCGTTCTCCTCAATGACATGTGCGACTGGGTGAATCTCGGTCGTTTGGCGGATGGGCTCGTTGGGTGTCAGACGGCCCTTGCTGTCGACGAGGTGCGAGGCGAAGATGGTGTTGATCAGAGTCGACTTCCCGAGACCGGTTTGTCCTGTTCGTCGGGTTGCACGTTAGCTCCTCACCCCCCAATGGCTGCTTTGCCAAGTCTCCCTGGCGCAGGAAGCCACCGTGTAGACTCGGTTGACGTACCGACACAGATGACATTGAATTGAAATCCGCGCTTCAACAGCTTCTTTTCGATCTGGGTGGTGATGCTGTCGAAACCAACGTGGCTCTTGGGGAACACGCTCTGAGGCTGCTGCGCATTCATCGTCGCGGCAGCCATGGTCGCGGGAAGGGCGGTACTTGTTCGGCGAAGAGGGCGGTGAGTGTGGTGGGCGGAGCGGGTGTAGCGAGCGACGGCGATGGGCTGGCTATGTGGGAGGTGTGTGGAGGGAGGTGCTCCTGCGACGAGTGGTATGAGAACAGGATGGAGAAAGTGCGGACGTGTCCCAGCTCCAAGGGGTCCGACAGGGGAAGCCGTGACATCCACAACCAATCACACGCCGAGGGAGTAGCCGCCATTTGGCAACTCCGATTATTAGCAGAATCAAGCGCGGCGCAGATCTGCCCGCCCGTGATGAAGCAGCAGCAGTGACAGCAGCACACACAGAGCATCACCACCACCACGCCAACGTCGACACCATGGCAACACTACAAGCTCCATCCGCCCCTTTCCTTTCCGCCTTCCTCCCTGTCGCGCGCGCGCGACTTCTCCCACAAGAAACAGCTGTGCACCGGATACCTCTTCTCCACCGAATACAACAACTTCGCGCCGCCGCAAGCTACTTACCTGCCGTGCTCGTGCCCATTCCATCATTACTCGAGCACATATGGGATGGAATATTGAAGGCGGTGCCCAAGAAGAAGACCAGCCACATGAAAAAGCGACATCGACAAATGGCAGGCAAGGCATTGAAGGACGTCACTGCATTGAACAAATGCAGCGCGTGTGGGAGGGTTAAGCGAGCACACGTGTTATGTCCATATTGCGTGAACAGTAGGCTGATCTTACTATCGAACAACAGTAGATGATGCTGATTTCGCGACAGGCATCAAACAATGGTTCGCGAATGGCTTCAAGTCGAAACAAGAGATGGAAATCGTGAAAGAGGAGAACTTTGATCGCCTTAATGCAGAACGCGAATTGATGGGCAAGAGGCCTTATAGGTGGGGCGATCTGTATGATGAGAAGAAGATCGACCCCAAGGCGTAGGAGGTCAAACGTGCACCAACATCTCGGCATAGCACAGGCGTTCGGATCATGGAACTTCCCCCAGCGAAAGGAACTGTAGAACGTTTGCACCCCATTGGTATGTACAAGGAAATCGACATGAATAATCCGGCAATGGCCATTGTCCTACTCCCACATGGCTTCTCCGCAGCGCGAGAGCAATGTCGTCAAAGAAGCCAAGCTGTCTTCCTCTTCCCAATCCGGACGAAATCAAAGAACGTCAGTTAAGCATCGCCGCCGCTGCATACGCGAGGGATATTTCCAGAGATCCTATGTGATAATCGGCCGCAACAAGCTGCAGAGCGTCCTCGCAATGAACGGAGGCATTCTCACCCCAGCTCATAATGCGGCCGTCGAGGCGGAGAAAGGCATGCCAGCCGGGAATGTTATCCAAATCTACCAACGGCGCGACGACCTCGTTCGAGTGGCCGGCCGAGCTCTCTTTGCACAACTCCGATACGCACCGCCCACCAGAGATCAGCTACGCAAAGCAGTGCGCAATCACTTCATCTCTCGGATGGCAGCGTCTCTCGAACTCCACATGCCAATGTGGGTCGAGTATGCAACTGTCGGACCACGGCCCTCTGTCGAACAAGTGATGCAACAAGTTGATGGTATCCACGAGCCACTGATGCATGGTCTCCCAGCATGGTTCACGCCCGAGCACAATTCCTGGCTGGCTTCGATCACAGGGTTCGATGAGTACGAGATCTTGCAATCTTACCAACAAGACCTAGATGTCCAACGCATCGTGGAGGAAATCCGAGTCGGCGGCCCTGCTCCAGCGTATGGCGAGCTCTTCGCACCTCCGCCATATACTCCTCCACGTTCACGGACTTTCGCAGAAGAGCGCGCTTTCGGTGATCACTTCTTCCCGCGTCCCTCGATTTTGGAAAGGATGCACCTGGGTGATCGATACAATAACTCCAGACTTCCAGATTCCATCGCAGCAGCCGATCCTTCGAATTGGGTGTTCCCCATCAGTCGTGCGCCGCCTGCAAGTAGAGAGACCCGCAGCGATGATCCGCCTTCTTACAGCGATGTCATGGGGGGTTTGGGGAGTGACAGCGCAAGTCGGAGAGCGCGTTTCTATGCTGCCTCCGTCACCGGCAGGGTTTTCGAGCTGCTCCCTTCATCTGATGATACTGAGACGGAGACGACATGCGAGAGTGACTTAGTCCACAACGATGAAAACCTCATGTCGGCGTTGGGGCATTTCTTGCGATCCGACGCATCTCTCGCTGCAAGCCCTCCCTTCACAGGTCCATCCGATGACAGACGAGCTGGTTCATCCACGCCCTCGAGTGTAAGAAGAGCTCCGGCAAAATATTCGCTTACATTCAATGTGTATCCTTCTGGTCGTCGTCTCGGACAGCGCAAGGGAGCCCGTGGTGGGTGCGTCAGTTTTGCGCCGCTTCCATTGTCGTCGCAGGGAACTTCAAACACCTTCGACAGCGGTCTACAGCGGCAACCAGCGACTTGGGGCCCAGCCATGAAACATCACCCTCGTCCGCGGAGCGCGTCGCGTGCAGAATATCTCACTCATGGCACTCAACGAGCGGCTGAAAATGGCTCGCTGAATGCAGCAAACGACAGACACACGGCAGATCGCGATGCTGCAGTTGAAACGGAGATGGAAATGGAAATGGGAAGTGAGAGTGAATTCGAGGCATTTCCTGATGATCTGGCGGTGGAGCCTAGGACTTCTATGGAACGCGAGAACGTTGCTCGTGGGATGTGCGGTGAGGAAGGGCCAGCGAGGAAGACTAGGAGTCAAACGCAGAACATGAGGTGACTTTGAGGGGTGTGAAGAGTCAGCAGCGTTCCCATAGGCAGCGAGAGTATATATAGTATTGAATTGTACTGCTATTCGATTTGTGCCAGAGCATGTGATATCGCGATCTCGACGCGCTTTAAGTGACATCAGCTACATCCCACTTAACAAGTCGACTTGCTCGTTCCCAACACCGCCCATTGCACTCGCGTGCAGATTCTACGCCCTTTCAAATCATGGTATACGAGATACTCACGCTTATTTCGTCATTCCTCACTGACAAGTCGTGCAGTCGAAGCAATACCTGCAAACACTGACCATTTCCGACGCGCACCCCACCGATATCTTCTCACTCGCCGTTACGCCCTCGCATCTACTCACCGCGTCCGGGTCCTCGAGCATCAAAATCTACAGCACAAAAGGACAGACAATACACGCTGACAGCACTGAAGACGAGAATCCCTATCCTCTTGTACAGACTCTGGAAAAAGTCCACCCACTGGGCTGCCACCACATCTGCACCAGTCTCGATGGCAAAGTTGCTGCGAGCGTTGGCTTCGCAGGCGATCTGAAGTTATGGCAACACGATGAAGACTCCAGCGAATGGCGAGCAAAAGGACAGATCACCACAGACAAAAAGAACGCCGGCGAGCATTGGGCTCCCGCCCTGAGCGAGAACGGGCAATACCTCGCCGTAACCACCTCCGACGGCCGCGTCAATGTATATGACACTTCATCTCTCACACCTGCAGCCAGCTCGGCAGAAAAGATCGCCCATTACGAAACGAAAGGCTCTTTCGGCATGTCCATTGACCTCTCGCCCAATGGCGAAATGACCGCAACCGGGCATCAAAATGGCAGTATCTACATTTTCAACAACTCGACAAAACGTCTCGCGCACTCCCTTTCCGGCCTGATCAAGCCCGTTCGCAGCGTGAAATTCTCCCCGGCAAACAAGTTCCTCGCAGCGGCAGGGGATTCGCGTATCATTGCGCTTTATGACACGCAATCGGGAGAGCAGGTCGCAAATTTGACAGGGCATGGCAGTTGGATCACGAGTCTGGATTGGAATTGGAGTGGAGAATTTTTGGTGAGCTGTGGATATGACGGGAAGGTGAAGGTGTGGAGTATGGAGAGACGCGAGTGTGTGGCGACGCAAACGGAGAGTGAGAAGTGTTTGTGGGGTGTGAAGTGGTTAGCCTTGGGGCCCAAGGCAAGATATGAGGTGTTTGTAACAGGCGGTGCGGGGAAGGGGTTGAGTTTCTACAGGGAGGCTAGCGGAACGTGATCGAGAGAGGTTAAGAGGAGCTGCAAGTGGAAAGGCTGTGGGCCGCGAGAGGTGAGATGCTGAAGTGTTCTTGGAGGCATAGATGCATACGGCGAGGACGACTCTTGCAACGACTGCACGTACATTTACGATACCCATGCGCATCGCTGATGTTCTATAGAACGAGCGCGCCACGTAGCTACAAAAAGCGACTATTCTACGAAATGCAATACGATAGATACAAGACTTTCATGGACCTTTTCAAAAACTTCTCAATACACATCGCTTTGGCTCCACCTCATAGCTTGACGAGGAATTGTTACAACGAGGACCTCGAATCCTCACTTTGCGAAATATTACTCCAGTTTTCATGGATGTTCTCAGAAGCTATTAGTTGGCATAGTACTTCGGACGATCTCCATCCTTGTAGCGCACAGCTGGTCTGCGTCTGATCCCTTCTGGGTTCCGGAACTTCACCTCGCCGGGACGAGGACGATTCTCCTGGCTCACACGCTTGGCATTGCTGCGCTTGACGGTAGGTTCTCTCGCCGACCCTTTGAGATGCGGACGCTCTGCAGAATCTTTTCGCACGGCATCACTGCGCTTAAGCTCGGTGATTCTGCCTAGAGGGATAGTCAGCTGGCGTACAGATACGTGGGCACGACCATACGAGTTATACATACCTGGCTCCGCCTTTTTCTCAGGAGCAGCCTTCTCCTTGCTCTTGTTGAAGAATGGAAACGAAAAGCGAGCCCGACTTTGCCAACCGTAATTTCCGGCACGCGCACGACGTGCTTCGCGAATGGCCTGGATGGTCGCTTCGTCGAGATCTCCATATTCGTCAACATAAGATCTGGTCCCGGTCGGGCGCTTGAAGTTGCTGGCTGAAGCGCCAGTAACGCTGGGAATGTTTGCGAACAACCCGTTTCCGCCCCCTCCATTGAATGACGCATAACCAGTTGTTACGGGTCTGCTTGAGAACAAGCCGTCTGCATTGGATGCCACTGGGGAGGCAGCGTTCAGGCCCCTGCCAAGGGAAATGCTGTCTGGACGAGCTTCGTCGCCAAAGAGTGGACTGCGAGCAGAGAGCGGAGTTGGCAGAGCTGAGTCGCCACCAACATTTGACTGCAAGAAGCCGCTTCTGTACGCTGGACCAGGAGCAGAGGGCTGATAAGCAGGAAGTACACTGGAAGGATGGTTCCAAGTCCTCAGACTCGTAGGTCTGCCGTATACGGAAGCGGGTGGAACGGTGTAGTCGAAACGGGCGCGAGGTCGCGTTGTTACAATCTCCTCGATCTCGGTATCGTCTTCGGCGTCATCATCTTCGGTGTAATCATCTTCCAGCGCTGCAGCATCCACGTCGTCAAGCTCATCATCCTCGTCACCAAGCTCATCGGGAAGCTCGTCAGTCAACTCTACATCTTCCACCGAGTCATACGGCTTCACCGTGCCTTTTGGCGCCTTCACTGGCCTTGCCTGTCCTATTCCTCCCCTCTGCACAGGCTCCGGCACCCTCCTACCTCCATATCTCCACGCGGTGGCCCCGGTCTTCCGAATCCCACTCCTCTTCAACCCCGCCAACCTCTCCCCTGCAGTCTCACTCCCGTCCGCGTTGCCTTTCAATGCATCCTTCGGCAACCACTTTCGCTGCTTCTTCTGCGGCTCCCCACGTAGCTTCTTGATCTGTGCCGCTCGCAGCTCATCGCGCAAATTCTTGATCACGAGGTCGATTGAGTGGCCAAAGGTCCAGCGATAGGCTTCTGTCAGTGCTCCTGGAGGAAAGTCGTTCTCCAGTTCGACTTTACGTTTATGCGCAGAGGTGAAGGGTAATGGATCGCCCGTGTCTGGGTCGACCTCGGTGTCGGAAGTGTAGAGGTCTCGAATGTCTTCGCTCTCGGAGACCTCTGCTGCTGCTGCGGCTGCTGCTTGGTGGGTGGTGGATCGGGTTTGAGGGGCCATGATTACTTTTCCACTATGTGAGACTGGACTTTGCGAGATATAAATAATGGAGTATTGACAGTGATAGTACTCCTCTGGAAGAATGAAGAAGGAAGCAGAACTTGAAGACGAGCGACATTGTGGATTTGAGCTACTTGGTGTATGCTGCGATGAGACAAAGAAGTTGCCCACGGTTCGTTGTTTTTCTGGCGAGGAATTGAAACTCTGGCCGCATGCGGAGGGTTTCGCTTGTTCAATGAAAGAGCTGTCGTATCACCACGGTGAAGTTGAAATTCCGCTTTCGGATTTCCAGATGGGAGACAAAGAGAAATTTGTGCGAGGCATTCTTGACTGAATCGTCTTGTCTTTCGATATACGGCTGGGTCCTGCGCTGAAGAGTTTGAGATCTGTCTGTCCGCTCCAAAGGCTGCAGTTTACCGTTCGAGGATAAATTCTGGAGGAGCAACTGTGTAGAAATATCAGCACGCTTGGTCAATCTGAAGTGCTGGCGATGCAAATTTGTTAGATAGATGTGAACTTGCGATCATGGGCGATCCCTGGCTTGAAGATCGACAGTTTCTAATTGTGCATGCAGAGACTTGTAGTCCTTGATTAGGAAAGCCAGCTTCAGCTGTATAGACAGTGAGCGGATGTTTTCCCCTTTTCGATCCATTTGTTGGAAGGGCAACTGTCCAATATTATGTGTCATCCACAGATTGAGAACTTCCAACACGTCTAGTACTCCTGCCTAGGGATGATGTCCAAACATGTCCGAGAGCCCGTGGCGCTGGAGCTTGTGAGCTTGTCCCGGCTGTTTCAATTATCCCGTGCGGTAGTATGACGATGGGCGAATGAGACTAGACGGTTGATGTGTAACAACTTGTATTCTGCTAGTATTCATGCTATTCGTTCTCGCAGACGATTCCATCAGTAGCATGGTGCGAAGTCACAAGAAGCCGCAAAGACAGATTTGGCCTCCTGTCACAGTCATTGCAGATGTCCGCGCCCTGCCCTTCCTAGATAACTCGCAATGCCTTCGAGCTCTTCTCCTCAAGCTTCTTCACCAATGACTCTCCTGTTTCGAGCATGGCTTTGGTGTCCAGAGGCTCGCGGCTCTCTTCCTTCTTCGCTACTTTTTCGCCACACGACGCTCGATTCGCTGCAAACGCTTCAAGACAACTTCTACATGCGCCGTTCTGCGATACTCATCTCCAAATCTCACTTCATCGATTGCACGGAAAAAGGTGCGTATTCGCCACAATGCGATGCGTGGCAACAAGTCCATAGCGGCGTCGAACATTCTGCCGAGCATCACAGATCGCTTGCAAGAACTTCTTGTATTCCACGTTACCTTCCTCCCGGAACAACTTGCAAGTCCTCAGGATTGGAGGCTCCAGAGTTTCTTCTGCCATGTCCTGAACAGAAGAGTGAAGCATTTTCTGACCGCGTTCCTCCCAGTGTCCCTCAAAAGCCATTTCGTAGATCCTTAACCTCAACTCCGCCGGCAGTTTCAAAAGTGTCGCCCGTGCCCCGGCTTTGAAGCATAACTGAGCAATCAGCGAGATGGTCTGATCAGGTGCGGAGGACAAGAAGGTGAAGTCGAAAGGCTTGAAGTCGATCCAATCCATCTGACCTCCGAGAGTATCTCGTGGGACCAGAGGCTCTCGCGCCACGAGACTCACGAGCCCAGCAATCAAGTCGGAGCGTCGCTGGGTAGCAGTCGAACCCGCAGTCGCGGTCATCGTGGCAGTGGAGCGCTTCAACTTCGGCGTGAAGTTTCTTGCGCGATGAGCCTCCAGTGGCATTTTCTTCTCCGACATCTTGGTCAGTGGCGCGCCGAAAGTCGTCTTGTTGGGGGTGTGGGGTGGGGAACAACAAACTCCATTCACCCTTTGGAGCAGAAGTGAAGCTAAAGTCGAGGCAACCACTCGAGCCAATCCACCCACTTGCTTCACTTGAACAACCAATGCAACAGCAGACCCCCGGATCCAGGCCGTCAGGAAAGGAGTAAAAGACACTATCATTTCATTTCTTGCCTCCGTCATCATCATCACGATCGCTCAGAAAATAGATACATACAAGAACCATCCATCAACAACCCACCTCCATTCGTCTCTCATGGCCTGGTCGCGATCGTAGCAGACCATACTGTATGCTTTTCATTCATGTGCTTGGTAGCATCCCTCCGATGTCGTTTGTTCTGGAGATGTTGTAAGTGGGCCACAGCAACACCCAGTCGTGTGCAGCACGTGGAAAGAGTCTGCCATCGT
Source organism: Cercospora canescens BHU (assembly GCA_000347735.1). Lineage (NCBI taxonomy): Eukaryota > Fungi > Ascomycota > Dothideomycetes > Mycosphaerellales > Mycosphaerellaceae > Cercospora > Cercospora canescens. The sequence goes on from ANSM01008234.1 coordinate 10,513, forward strand.
GTTTCAAATCGTTTCCCAGCCTCTATCATTCAACGCCTGACAACACCTTACACAAATTTCCAATGACACAGCGCCACGTTGCCAGTGGCCTCAATCACTGCTATCCTGCGTGCAGCCTGAAAGCCCGCTACTCGACAGCTCGCGTCGATTCCAATTCTTCAATGCCCTGCAAGGATTCTATCCGTCGCGAGTCATAGTCCTTTGCAGACCGACGCCAGCGACACTCTTGCTTCCAGTCTCGCCATCGGGATCGGCAGGGTTGATGTCTTTCTGTGTGCGGATGCCCACACCGTTGACGTCTTCAGGAGCAGGGACTTCGCTCCTCTCGTCGGCTTCGTTGCGGAGTTCGTACGCGAGGTCGAAACATTCTGCGAGCAACGCAGAAACAGCGCCTTGTCCTTCGGGGATGTCGTCTCCAATCATGAACTTGCCATCCTTCTTCATATTGTCGATACTGTTGATCTTCATGCTATACGGGTACAATTCGCGGGGAGAATCGACACCGCCGTTCTTCTTGACTTCGAGCAGACATCGCTTGAGGGTCTGCAGTTGGTTGTAGATGGGCAGCAGAGCCTCCGACACAGGTTCTGAGGAGATGATGTATGTGTAAATCAAAGCGTACGACTTTCGCAGCAGATACAACAGCGTTCGTTGCGCGTGAAGGTCCGCCTGTTGTCCTTGGGCGTCCACAAAGTTTCCGTCGACTCTGCTCTCATCGATGCGATCGAGTTGTCGTTGGAAGTCGTAAAGGTCGGTCTCACGGAGTGACCAAGCCTGGGTAAAGTTGATATGATCAAGCGCGGTCTTGATCTTGTGCAATTTGTCGTACAACTCTTTGAAATTTGGATCGATTTTGCCCTTTTTCTCTTGAATAATTTCCACCCACAGCAAGCACCTCGCGAGTAGGCCCTTGACGACCATGTTCGGTTCCTTGACGCAACTGGGGCAATCCTGGATTAATTGCAGCCTCTCGGCGTATACTTCCTCTGCAGTCTTTCCCTCGTGCGGATCGCGCTCAGCATTGAGCTGCTCCTGGATCTCCAGCAACTGCCTCTCAAAGTCCTTGACCTCTCTCTCCGGGAACTGACAACCTGTCAGCAAAGCAACCACAGACCAGAAACACATCGCACACAACTCACCCTCGATCTCGTATTACACGCACTCAAGCTCCTCAAAATGCTCACCAACTTCTCATACGCCTTCATCAGATCCCCCTCCAACTGCGAAAGCGGCACCTTCAACTCCTCCAACGTCCTCTTACAAACATCAATCCTCGCGGACAACAACGTCAAAATATGCTCACTGTGACCGTACTCATCTCTCCCCCGCTCAATGGTTCTCTCCCACTTCGTCAAATGCTCATCAATACTCTTCAAATCAGCTGGGAGATAAAACCCGGCCTCGCGCAAATGGTTCAACAATCGGTCCACAGTACTGACGCAGGAATAGATGGCGGGTGCTTCGCGGTTGCGACCCACGGTGAGGAAGAGGAGAGAGATAAGACGGAAACAGTCGTCGAGAACGGTGTCCACGCGGTTTTGCTCGTCGCGTTTGGATTCGCGGATGCGGTTGAGCAGTTCGACTTGCTCGATGAGTTGGTGGTAGTACTTTTGCACGTCGGCGGATTTGATGTAGGTGGAGCGGTCGCTCTTCATGAGGGAGAGGTGGTCGCGGATGATGAGCACGCGATCGAGGATGGGCTGTTCTTTGGGGTCCAGCGGAGTGCGCTGGAATGGTGAGTCGGTCATGGCGGAGGCGGTGGTGGTGGAGGAAGTGTCGATTGTGCAGTGGAGGTGGGGAACGGACGGTGGAGGGCGATGGGTATTATACTGCTGCTGTCGTCGCGTCGTTGGGTGGCTGCTGCTTCATAATCCAGCGGGCACATGCAGAGCGATCAACGGACGGACGTTGGCGCCAGAGGCAAGTCCAGAAGCAGCCCCGCTCGCTTCCTTCTGCCACAACCTTCGTCATTTCCTGCCTGACTCTGCTCGCCTTTCTCGCTGCTGTTGACGCCTCAGGCACTCAACACCCGCCAAGACTTCACTCCGGCCTACCGCACCGCGATTCTGCAAAGTCAGTGCCAGACGCCGAGCGCGCGAATCGAGAAACATCCTTCCAACCACACATCCTCCGCGAGAAGAAGACCTTCACGACCTTGCTCGCTGTAGGCATCTCACCCCCCAAAAACCCACACACACCAGACCAAGCCAAAATGTCCACCGCCGAGCTCGCCTCTTCCTACGCCGCCCTCATCCTCGCCGATGAGGGTTTGGAGATCACCGTACGTCCACTCTCTCACCGCTGCGCATCGCGCGCGAAAGAAATAAATCCAACAGTCTAACACCCACCACCACAGGCCGACAAGCTTCAGGCACTCATCTCCGCCGCCAAGGTTCCAGATATCGAGCCAATCTGGACCTCCCTCTTCGCAAAGGCCCTCGAGGGCAAGGACGTCAAGGAGCTCCTGACTAACGTCGGCTCCGGCGGTGGT